>JAYKKT010000066.1:21010000-21217500 GCA_036023115.1 Brasenia schreberi
TCCTTTTGGTGTATGTTGTATATCGTTCACCAAAGTACTTTGCATAATCTTAGATAACTCTCTAGGAAAAGAATCACAATTATCTAAGTTTTCATGGAATGAAGAGCCAATAGCTTGAAAAAGCTCACCATCAATGCTTCCCGACATCACAGACCTTGTAGACATAGCATGTACATCAGTAACAGACTCATCACTTGGCCTAGTGAATCTCAATCCATTAGAGGTAATCTGAATATCACGTAGTTCCTTCGAATCATTAAATGCTGAAGTCAAAGGCAGAGAATTTGAATGTGCATACTGGTACCCATTACTGTGTGAAAGATGAGAAGGTTCTGTATGCATGGAATTCCAGACAATAGATGCATCTGAATATACGGATTCACCAAGACCGTTTGTAGGATCAACCACATGACTTCTGGAAACTACAGTGGAAGAAACTTCAGATGGAAGAAGCAAACTGGATGTACAACTCAATGGGAGGACAGAATCAAAATTCCTATCAATTGCAATACCAACACTTGGCCCACTCTTACTGTATAATGCATCTGATCTTTGTGATGGATGTTGATTTAATTGCACAGAAGACATCGAGCTGGCTTCTGGAGCACCTCCTATCAGTACAGTTTCCATCTGATCGCTAGGTGCTATAGTGGAATTAATTGATAAAAGAGACCTTTGCATAAATGAATCCACATAAGCTTCAGTAGAAGGAATAGTTGAGCTGGGAAATGTGGAAATCGCACAAGCATCAGCATAAATGCCAACATTGAGGTCCGCATGAGACTTAGGAAACTGAAGTTCACTGAACAACAGGCAAGAAGGATGATCGAGAAGATGTTGGACGGGAGTCTCATCAACAGAAAAGAAAGGTCTTTCCTCTTTAACAAGAAAAATCTTGGTTGCATCAGTACCATGGGCATCCGCTGAATTGGCCATATGTAATCTCTGCCATGGTACGGTGGGTGCAGTTTCAGATGGAGAAGGTCTTCCAATGCCTTCTAAATGCATGAACATCGACTTCAGGTGGTTGACAAAACTCAAACTCTCGGACATCTGCAAAAGAGAGATGTTAGAATTCAAATATGTCAAGAATTCTCCAGAAAGAATCATAACAACCTCACACGGTAATTGTGAAATATGCCACGAACCACCAGAGGTGGTGTATTTGGATGAATTGGATTAAATATATTAAAAAATGTTTTTCTTCATTTTGGGGTAACATGATCTTAAGTATTCTTAAAGCATAGAGGAGAGTATGCCCTTTCATGCCCTCTCTCGTTTGCATTACATAATTCTATGGTGGTTAAACAAACAGAGAATACATGCAACTTAAGCCACATGATTTTGAACAGAAATATAACCAGTTCAATGGTCATCCATTGGAGACAGTTGCAGTACATACTGATACTACATTGTCTTAACAGATGCATCTCAATCACAAACTATTACAAGTTTCAATATTGCATCTATTTAAAGCATGATAATGGGAAGGAAATTTAAATTTGTGAGCAACCGCTGGTTAATAACCTATATGAGGATAGCAATTTCATGGAAGACCATCAACTTACCCTCTGGACTGAACCACATTGAAGAACACCATATGGTGAAACTGATATAACTGCAACAGTCTGAAAGACAGAAGACAGAATTGTAATAAACAAAATAAAATCTACAAGCAAGATAATAGGAAAAAATACTTGTTCTCAGACCTGTATTCCTGCTGAAAATTGTCCGTACCACTCAGCAAAGTTCTAGGAAGAAAAAAATATAGGAAAAGACCAAAGCTAAAATTAGTTCCCACTAGATCATTATCAATATCATTACATGCTAAAATACTGGGGCCTACATTTGAGGAGAATATCCCTATCAAGGTTACATATTATCAAAAACCATATGACTAACGAATCAAGGTACTCAATGCATAACGAACTCTGTTCGGGCACATCTGCAAAGCTGTCATCTGATAATATGCTAACTTTTCCAACAGCAACGTGTATACTTCATGTTAAATCCAATGATCTGACATAATCTACACATGAACCTGGATCCTGATTCTTGGCCTGATAGGAGTCAGACTTGTCCCCATTATGGCAAGAGGAGCTTGGCTATCAAGAGTAAGGATGTCAGGCCCAACCTTCCCCCTGTCATAGACACTAGGTATCCAGTGCCACTGGTGTACAAGGCTCTTTCATTGTTTTCATTTTAGTCACTAATCCCATCTTGTAATTTATCATTGTAATTTCCTTACTCTGTTGAATGGTTTCTTCATATATGTCACTGTGAAAACACTTAAGACAGTGGCATACATAAATAACAAGGAGGCAAGGAAACAAAGCATATCCTGTCATAGAACAACCAAAGGAGGTCCGCTAACTGCTATAGATTATTAAGTTTCTTCCAATAAATACCAAGCAGAGCTTCAACCTCAGCACATCAGCATAAGAAAACAAATATTGTGTAAAGCGTTTCCCAATTACCTCAAAAGGAGTTCCATACACAGCTGAACTGCAGGCAAAACCTTCATTCATGTATGTGTCCTGGAAGATCCATCTGTGTGTTTCCGTGAGAGCAACATGACCAACAATTCTGGAAAGCACAAAAAAGTGAGTGAAAATGCAAAGAACAAGCAATGGGGCAAACTAAACCTATTGTATGTGTTGCAGCTGGAAGGGAAGGACCCAAACTAGAAGACAAGTTAATATCTTTTCATTTTCCTGATAGAGTAAGAATAAAATTCAAACACCACTTATCTATTAAGTAGGGTCAGCAACCTTAAAGAGGTGCAATCTAGAATCCATGAATCAGTCACCAATGCATCATTAAGAAGGAAATACCAATACAAATATATTCATTCTTCATAGCACCAATCTCGGCCCTAAGCCCAGATAAAGGAGGAGGGTTGCGTTAGGCTTCCGACAGCCTGCATAAAACTTTGTCGGACTTAACAGCTGACCCCATCTAGTATGGGAAAAGGCTTAGTTGTAGTTGTAGTAGTAGTATAGCACCAATCTATTATATAAACAAAATGCCATAATTTAACTAAGGAATCCATTTATGACATGGGGCGAACAGTGACAATGAACAGATGATCACTAAGATCAAGAAAGGCATACCCTTTTCCAACCACATGGAGTTGATCTTTCATCTTTGCAACAAGAACACCCAGTTGGTAATTCCCACAAAACTTAGCATTATCAGGATTCCCTTGATTCAAAAGTATTTCTCTTTCTCTTGAAACCAATGGTTGGCTTCCAAATGCAGGAAAAGAACCATCCGCATGCACTCCATGTTCGCAATATCCATCTTCCCACATCAGAATCCTACAAAACAGGCACTTCCTTACAACATACAGCCAAATATGCCAATACCAATCATAAATCTGTCAACTTTGAAGAGTTAAACTGAAAAGTAAAGGTAATCCAATGACAATTTAATGAAAAACTCAATCACAGATCGTAACCATTAAGCATCATCTCTGTAAGCGTAAATTCAGTCGGCTACTCTGGGAATGAAGTTCATTTCAACAAAGGCAATCAAAGATTAAGAGACAATCAAGAAACGGCATTTCGTTTTAGTCCCCGTTAGGTACTTAGCTACCATAATAAAAAAAAATCTGCAAAATAAAGTATAAGGGGATAAACTAATCCTGCAGACATTCAACATCTTGCACCAATACTCCACAACAATACTGCACATCGTAGCCGCCACGGCCCCCACCACTAACATAAAATACTAACAGATACACACACTAATAAATACGAGAAAATGTGGGAAGGACTCCCTCTATCTTAAATTTATTAAAAAAAAAAGTGAGATCTAAAGAGAAAGGTAAAGTTTTTTAACGATGGATGAATCCCACAGTTGGTCTTTATGCTTATTTGCAAAGAAAGAGATATCAAACTCAGAAAGCATTAATAGAGAAACAAGGAAGCTTAGATAAACAAGGAACAGAGATCCATCACTTTCAGAAAATGATATGACCAATATGATCAAGAAGAAAAGCCAAAACAGCAATCCACGAGAAGCCATAACTACTTGAAGACAAATTCTTGCAGGAAATCAGGAAGTCCACCGGAAAACAGAGTGAAGCGAGCAAACTTACACCGGGCTCCGGCAGTTAGGCTTCCAGAGAACCGCATAGGCCCAGCCGTTCTCTACACAGATGCTCTTGAGGACCTCCCTCAACAAAAACCCCATCTCGACCACAATAAAATGTCCAGAAGACACCCACTCAACGAAAATCAGCACCCCAAAACCCAAGAGAAGTTAAGGAGATGAATAGAAAAGAAAAGAGCTAAATGGGTGTTCCTAACTTCCTCTGCATGATCCCCTCCCTGCCTGCTTAGTCCTCACTCCCCCACTTCTCCTCCTCTCTGTTCCTGAACTCCTTCCGTTCATCTTCTTGCAATCCATTTGTCCACACAGTGAGAGATATGCACACACAGACAGCAAGAGAGAGAGAGAGTTCAGGCTATCTGGAAAGACACAGAAATGATTGTCATGGCTATTCCTCCTACCATATTCCACATTTCACAGACAGAGAGAGAGAGAGACAAAGCGTTGCTGGGAGCAAGAAGAAGAACGGACGAACGCTGAAGCTCGCGTGTGTCCTGACTGCCTCTCATTAGTGTTTGTCACCATTCTTCCTTATTCAATCTTCCCCAATCTCCAAAATACCACTAACATTCTTTCTCCTTTACATAATCTGCTCTCTCATTTATAACTTCCAATCTGCGAAAACGGGGTAGGAATCGATTCTCCAACAGGGGTAATGTAGTCCACATATTTTCTTCTTCTCTGTCCTTAGGTCACCCAGTTGTTGGCATGCTGTTCATTCTCTCTTGTAGTTTTTAGGTCGGAGGATCGAATCTCGTGGGGGCCATGAATCCTGAAAATGCTCTTCATAATAGAGTTTGGCCGTTAATCAAATAATTAATTTAGAGAAAAATTAGGTTTCACCATATTTAAAACTTGTTGCGGAAAGAATTCCGGTGGATGATGATTCCCTTCCCTTGCTTCAAAAAATAATCATTACTACAATAAACAAATATAATTTATGGAATATCCAGGAAGAGTGCTAGATCTTGGGACGGATCTGGTGAAAATTGCTAATATGATGTTCTTATTGGATTTCTTTGGTTCTTGGATCTCGGTCTACTAAGAAGGGAAAGTGAGATTCGCCCAATGCGCAACGGTGCACAATTGCCCGTTACATCAACTGATGCTCCACTGCTTCAACCGTCGGCCGCTTCCTGCAACTACCTTCTTCAATATACTCATCTTTTGACACCACCCACCACTATCACCACCACGACAAATATATACAACTATATACATATTTTGAAGGTGGTGGAAGTGATGGCCACTTTTATATCCACTACTAGTTGGAAAGAAGTAGAAGAAATAGAGGCAAGTGGCTGAAGACAATGGTGGTCGGTGGTTCAAACTGAAGAAGGTAGCAGAATAGGGCATTGGGTACCGTTGCACACATTCCACTTCCTCCTAATGCAAATGTCAAATTAGATATGATGTATTGATGTATTCCCGAGCACATCAAATGCTCTTTCCTTCATGTGGTTCCAACAATAATCGGAATATGCACAGTTAGATTTTTGGAGATTCATTATGTTGTTTAAAGTCTTATTCATTCTATTTGACAGCGAGAATTAGAGTTCTCTAGTATACCCTACATCACATTCTATTCTAGCAAGTTTACATAATTGCGTTATCACTTTCGGCGACAACCTACTTTGGCACGCTCGATTTTGTGCATCTTTATGTGTGAATATGGATCATTCTTCACCTTCACTAGCTAAGAGTTCACGAGTACGAGGTCTAAACTGTTCATTAGATGAGGCTCCTTTTTCTCATCCAATACAATCTCAAAGGGAGAACACACCATCTATTCCAAACATCCGATCAGATCATTTGAGTTAGAATGCTCACATGTAGAGCACGATGATGAATAAAATTTCATGATGCTTACCTTATTTGATATCGGGAAAGTATTATGTTTCGTTTTTTGGGTATTGTGAGTGTGTTCTCTTAAAAGGTTCTGTGTACAAAAGGGGATGGCTAAGCCTTATTAGTTTAAGTGTTCTTGTTTTGCTGCATTTGGATTACATACTTTAATGTTGATTACTTCATGCTTAAATTAATTCAAAGTATTATATATCTTTATTTTATTGGGAACTTTAATAGTATATTGACATGATTTTCAAAGAAACTTCTTGCCTAGTTAAGATAAGCAAAAGTTGGTCACGGTCTTTCAAAATCTTTTATGACGTTGATGTATTATTTAAGGTCAAGAAGTTTGTCTTTCCACACACACATATACATAAAAATATATATGCATTTATTCTTTTATTTTTTATAAATTCTTTTACAAGGGATGCATAGATAGAAGGCTTTTGACCTAGAAGTACGGGAAAAATGTATAAAACACAAATCTTACAAGCATATAATAGGAAAAAACTAAAATATGTGTGCCCTACATTATCCAAAATAAATAAATTTTGATATTCAAGATCAAAGTTCCAATAAGAGGAGAGATTTGACAAGAGTGTGACATATAAATTTGATAAAAGTCAGTTGTAGTGGGAGGTGCATTAAGTATTTTATTTGACAAAAAGATACTATTGAACTTTAAGTTAATATTGTAATTACAATGAAACTCGGTGTTGGGTAATGTTGTTATGGAAATGGTAAGGTGGATGCATGGGCATGCATGGAAACCTTGTACCTATTGGAGTTATTATATATAGAAAAGTTTGTTCTATACCAAAAGAAAATAAACAACTAAGCCTTTTCTCATACTAAATGAGGTCGGCAGCTACATAGTTCATAGAGCACAATCATATGCCATGCTAGTAGTTAATTCAACATAAACTAGATTATTCTTTATTGTTTCTTTTCAATACTTTTGTAGTTTTTCTCTTTCTTTTTTAACATTTTGACAATCTAGTTTCTCATACTTTTTTACTAAAACTTCTTTTAGACGTCTTTCTACGTGACCAAACCATGATAAACAATTTTCTTTCGTTTTATCATATGTCACTCTCAATTTCTTTCTAATAATCTCACTATATATATATATAGTCTTTTCTTTTGTGATTACTCATCCATCTCAGCATCTTCATTTTTGTCACATATATGTTGATGAACTGACTAACACTTGACACCAAAAGAAAATAAACGGATAGTTGAACATTTGGAGAGGTGGACCTATAACTCTATCAAGAATCTCAAAAAATTAATTGTAAACACTCTCTTTTTTTTCATTACAAAAGGAGACATAATCTAAGTATACATGCCTTGGGTATCGAGGTGAGTTTTCACTCCAGGAGCATTAAGTCAACTATGCATGCCCCGGGGATCAAGGTCTCCTATCCTGGTGAACTATTACTTAACATGATCTTGCTTATTTTAAGTAAAATGATAACATGGCCCAACATATATAGACAACACCAACAACACAACTGAAAATATTGAATTAAGCCAAAATAAATCAGGAGGAAAATAGAATTGAAAGTAAATTAAATGTAGCAAAATTAAAATATTGTGGCGAATATACATTGAGTGAAGTAGGTATTATCCTGGCTCTAAATTTTGGAAAGTCAAAAAATAGAACACATAATTAAAATTGTGGGCACCTTTGTGCCACTAAAAAGGAATTAAAAAAAGAATCATAGCCCATTGCTTTAACCATGGATATAGTAGAAAAGCCACGGTAAAATGTGAGATATATTACATCTATTGAAAAACCATGAAGCATTTTCTTCACCCTAAAATATTTTCTGGATTTGCCGCTGAATACCTTATAATATAGTTCTTAAGAAATTAAAGCATAATTATATTAACGTATTTATGTATCATAAAAAAATAGACAAAGAAAATACTTACCACATAATTAAGCACAAATGAAGCTTTAAACCTAAAACATTGCAATCTCAAATGGGTTTGCCACCAATAGAAGAGTTTACCTTGGACAAAAGAGGAAGATATAAATCCAAAATGCATAAGAACAATTAGACATGTACAGAACAGGCAGTTGGATTCTGGTTTTGGAACTGTTATCAAACCCGTTTGGGGTCGGTTTCGTTATGGTTCTGGAACCATTGGTTTTAATTTGAGTCCAAAACCATCCCAAACTGGTATTTTTTATTAAAAACTTTGAAAAATGTAAGAAAAAATTTAAAAGAATACTGAAACCCGTTTTATAAAAGGTGAAACCAAAACCAGATCAGGTAATCTTCAGTTTTGGGCTTGGTTTTGGTTCCAGATTCACCCATTCTGGGTTCAGCCGGTTCTTGACCCGGTTTGGTTCCGATTGGAACCCCCGAGGAACCGGGCAACAAGCAAAACTGGACCTAGTAGCATGTCATTTATGTCATTTAATGATATCAGCCAAACCAAAAGAGCGAGTTAACAATCGTACTTCTATTTTTTAGTGCTTTAATCCTTACCCATTTGAGGAACGAGTGATAATGTAAATGGGACCCCAAGTACCCCATTAGGCGTGAAGGTAGGCCAGATAGTGTACTTTCCTGGAGACACTGACTGGTTAAAGACAGTCAATTTGAGACTTTTGAAACTCCATTGAGAGAGAGAGAGAGTTAACGCGTTCATTTCGGGTTTTCATTTTTGAGTCTAAAACTGCTATCTGTTTCATTGTCTGGCTTCTGTTTATGTCATGTGATTTCATGCTCTTGTCAAAAGCAAGTCAACCTGAACATTGCAACTCAGTTTATATGGACACAGCTAATCCAGAAGAACTTCATATGTACACAAAACATAGACTTTTCACATCATGTTTGTCTAGAAGTTTCGTGTCGTATCTGAATTTAGACAGACAGAGAGAGAGAGAGAGAGAGAGAGAGAGAGAGAGAGAGAGAGAGAGAGAGAGAGAGAGAGAGAGAGATGGCATCAGCCACTTTGCTCATAAAGAGGCAGCAAAAATTTCAAAGATGGCAGGACGACTGGCGGCCCAAGATCTTGTGGTAATGAAATGAAATGACATATTGAATACGCACTTGCACAAAAGCACAAAGTAGATGATATATTGGAGTATGAGAATCTTGACTTCCTTTCCACAAACACTGCTCTTAAGATCACATACATTTTCTCTAACTTTGGTCTTTTCATATGCATTTAGATCATCAAACCCATGTTAGACATAGCTCGGATCAAAGGTAAAGGAACTCGTTATTAATTGGTTCTTGTGATGTTTATGTCCGTTAAGGTTACACAAATCATATAAAATTTAAAATTTTGAATGAAATAATGAAAATATGATTGGTATAGTAACTTATTCTACTGTTTACAACTGTTGGAAAAAGAGAATTTTGTGCGTTGCTTTGATTGATTTTAGGACACCTAATTCCATTTGTTCAACCTAGATATATCTGTTGTAAACAATCGAAATACAGTTTATTCAATTATCACAATAAAAGTCAATTCTGGCTATTGTAATATCTGAAGTATGTTATCGAACAGTCAGAATATATTATATTTGGATTGTTGCTTTGGTATGAATATTTCGACTATGATGAGCAAATACTTCCACTATTGGAACAGTCAAAAATTATTATTCTGACAAAAACATTTCTGGCATTCTCATTTCTACTGATAGAATAATCTGAATTAGGCTAACAATAATGATAATTATGTTTTTCCGGCTATAATTGACGATCATAATAGGTTCAACGACAACAATCGGAATTGGGTCCTATTCTAAGAGTTTACCAATCTTATCACCCTCATCATATGTCTATCTTACTGATCTCAGATTGAGCTCCGGTATTTTCTTCCGACCACAGAGACCAGTCACACACCTTCAGAGTCCGACCTGATTTAAAAGAACTCCTTACAGTCTTCGGCTTGGACTTCAAATAGTTGGTGAACCCAAAAAAGAAACTAATTCATAGAATGGAGGATAAAAAGGAGTGTTGATCTTCCCTTTGTGTGGGGTACAACATAGAAACAACGAATTTGAATCTTCATTGAAAGTCCACAATGAAGATACGGCATGCCTCTTTTCGGTTTTGTTTTATGCAAAGTACGGGCGAATGAAGATAAAGAAATCCATTCCTTTGTGTGCGTATTGTTGTGATCCTCTGAAAATAATGGAGCGACGATATAATAACTGATTGATTGAAATATTCAACCACACGGTACGAACAGTTTTGGGATATCATATCCACAATACTAATTTAGATATTCTTGACCTTCTTTTCTTAATAAAATGATCAATATATATATATATGTGTGTGTGTGTGTGTGTGATCGGGTTATCTCCTATGAGACAAGAGAAGAGAGGGAGCGAACTTTGCTGGGTTAGTTTAGCCTTTTGGTTAACAAGAAAGATTAGCTTAATCCTAATTGATTAGAGAAAGAAACATTATGCATCTTCCGAATTAGCCGATGTCAGTATAAAAAGGAAGTGTCGACGAGAAGAATATTAAATAGGTGTGTAGGAGCAAACGTCCGATCACAAAATGCCGTTCACGTGAGCCGACGTCAGTCAGTCACTGTGGCCCACTACAATCAAAGCGTCAGCTATCCTGGCCAGATATATATATATATATATATATATATATATATATATATATATATATATATATATATATATATATATATTCATCTTGACAGGATGAACAAAATAGATTTGAACAGTGAAAACGGTGAATGAAGATGAAAATAAGAAAGGCAATGAAATCCTCAACGGGATGAGATAACAGGTCTCCACCAATGAACGTGGTCCCAATACCTTTTCGTATTGATTCTAAAAAGTTAGGTTTAAATTATGTGTGATAATAAATAAGAAAAGTGTCACCTCTTTTTAATTCATGATCATTATCCTACACATTCATGCATAATAGTATGCTTGAATTTGAATGCACTTTACTTGATCATAGGGAGGGGTTTTGAAATGGGAAGAAGACTTTGATCCTCGATCTCTCCCGTCCCATGAACATCCTTATATGTATACACAAAACTGATATATGCTAGCACGCTTAAGTGTTAGCAAATTCAAAACAAATCTCAATTATAAATCTTTGAATTTAAAAAATACAAAGTTTATGTATACTTTTTTGAAAATGTACTTTATTCATATGAGCATTTTTTACGTTTTAAATTCAAATTAAGATTTATTTGGATGTGTTAGCACCTAAGTATGCCCAAATTTGGTATATAATAGCAACATTATATGCAAACATATCAAAACAAATCTCAACCATCAAATTTAAAAGATGAATGGTTGAAATTTAAATTGAAAAAATAAAAGGTACACTTTTACTTTTTGAAAGTGTAATTAATTCAAAAATATATATTTTATTTTTTAATTCAAATCCTAACAATTTATATTTCAAATTGGGTGGTTGAAATTAGTTTAGGTTTTCTAGCATTCATGCACTTATATATATATATATATATATAGATAGATAGATAGAGAGAGAGAGAGAGAGAGTTCATAAGGATAAGTGGATACCAAATTTTTAATCTTTTTACTGTTGGGAAACTTGTAAAATATGGGGGGAAATTGGACAGAATTAGAATGACACCTAAAGGAAAGGTATTTTATATAAATAACACTAAAGTTTTTAAATTTTAGAAGAGAACATAATAACTTTAATACCATTAGAAAATACACCTAATTCTTTTATAGATCAATGATGAGCCAAACAGCCTCTTCAAAAAGTCTTTTAACGATACATCAAGGCATGCAGAAGTAGCTAAAGGTAAATTTATAAATTATATTAACTATTGTGTCTTTATGGACAAATAAGTGAAGTTAATGGAGTGATCCAACATAAGTTAGTGTCAACTAGCGCAACATGAACTTTTAATAGAAATATAAAACTTTACGTGCCATATATAGAGAGAGAGAACACATAGTTATAAATATATTCAAACAAATCTCAACCATCGATCTTAGGTAGATACATGATTTAAATTTGAACTTAAAAAGTAAAAAGTGTTCGTGCGAATAAAAATATATTTATAAAAAATATATATTACTTTTTGTTTTTAATTCAAATTTCAATCATTCATTCCTTAAGATAAATGGTTGAGATTTTTTCGAATATACTAGCATTTGCACTAACATATACTACATTCTCTCTCTTTCTATATATATATAGAGAGAGAGAGAAGCCTCAATCATCGACGATTGAAATTTAAATTGAAAAAGAAGGTGTGCATGTGAATAAAGTATACTCAAAAAATAAATACAAATATACTTTATGTTTTCTAAATTTAAACTTCAACTATCCATCATCCAACATGGATAGTTGAGTAGATATACTAACACTCAAGTGTGGCAGCATACACTAGGTTCTCTCTCATCTCTCTCTCTATGTATACACATATATATTAGAAAGAGAGGAAGAGAGTGAGAATTGCTAGATAACCTCCTATTCTAGATGTTTGATCATCACTATCGTCCATGTGATCAATGAGATGGTAGTGATCAAGGCACTCATCTCACGTCGGACTCAATATACTCACGTGTATTAAATGATCTTGATACTTATATCGATGTTGACGGATGACTCGATCTGTATCATTCTTACGATCACAAGAACAAAATGGGAGCATGTCTAATAACTCTCAATTTCTCTCTCTCTCTCTCTTTCTATATATATATATATATATATATATATATATATGTGTGTGTGTGTGTGTGTGTGTGTGTTGAGAAAAAGAGAATATATATATGCATGTGAGGGAGAGAAAGAGAAAAAGGGTGAGTTCAGTAAGGCTTGTTTAGCATCGCCTCGGGTTTTTTCTACCAATCCCTTGACAAGAGAGAACATAGCATATGCAAGATAACTCTCTCTCTCTCTCTCTCTCTCTATATATATATATATATATATATATATGTGTGTGTGTGTGTGTAAGAGAGAGAGTGCAAAAGTAAGCATATTATTGGGCCTCACCAATTCTTATGGGTGCAATTTAACAACCTGAATAGTTTAGGTATACCTTTAGTTATCGTCAAAATCTTAAGATCTATTTTAGCATTTAACTTTACTTTGAAGAACGGGACTTTACCTAATGTACAGCAAATATGAATCCACAAAGTTGATTGCTTTTCTAGAGAGAGGAACAGAAAGAGCCATTCACAGAGAGTGATGAAAGTATGGGCATGCTGCCTGCATTGCCATAATGCAGAATCCACCTAATAGAAACTTGTTATTGTGTTTAAAGGACCCAACCCTCCTCTCCAACGCTGCCAAGTTCGGACCAATTGGCAGAGGAATTGTTGAAGTTACAGGAAATCTTGACAGTATAATTCAAGTTCGGCCCCTGGACCAAAATGCATGCATACCAGTTATTGTGCCTGTTAACCCTTTGATGAAACCTGAGCACCAATCAACAGCCCTGACTAACACATTGATATTGCACTTCACCTAGTTCCTTTGGGACCGCTACTAAGAAGGAGAAGTTGCCTTTTGATCTGTACAATGATCCTTGGTCACACTATGTGCATCTTGTCAATCAGGGTACTTGCCCTACTAAGGATTATGGACGTGGACAGTGGTGGATCTACATTGAGCCCCCATCCGAAATTTCAAAAATCAACTTAAAGTCTACCCCATGGTGTGATTCATGGATTATGTAGTACATAGTTCGCCCCATCTGAAACCATTCAAGGAGCTATTTGTCTGACCCTAGAAGTGTTTTTAGACTGTCAATCGAGGTGGATGGAATCAGAAAAACAATTGTGTGATGGGTGAACTGCCTATTCAACCATGCACGAACTACTCATGGATTCAATCATCCCCTTTAACTTTTTCATTAGTTTTTCGAATTTCAGGTGAGGCGACATCAGTGTAGATCCGCCGCTTGTAGAACGCGACTTACTGGTAAGCGCTCTTACATGCCAATGTGCATTCATGGAGTTTTAGTATGTGTTGCACCGCGTGCTTCTCTTTCATTAGCCTGAGAAAAGGAAAAGCAGTCTATCTTCAAATAGTAGATGCGAGATATGTGGTCCTCTTCTGTTGATATGGATATCACAGTTCAGTTCAGCCTTGCAAAATAGAGCCGACGAACCTTCAGTGCAGATGATATACAAATAAGGGGACAGGGGGTCCCTTGAAGCAATCCCCCTGCTAGGTACAATGAGGCCCACTTCTTGTCCACTAACAAGGATCATGTACCTAACATGGGGATGCATCACATCAAAGGATTGATCCATTGTTTGTGGAAACCCACTTGGTCTAGCATATGTTTGAGGAATTTCCACTTCATTCGATCATATGCCTTACTTTTATCAATCTTGAGGCCACCTCTCCCACTTTTCCACGATGCTCTTCATATGATGGATCTGTTCAAATGCCACGATGATGTCTGCAATCAGGCGGTAACAGACAAGGTCTGATAGGTCGAACAGTTTAGGAATGATATGTTTCATGAAGATTTTGTACCCAACAATCCATAAAGCAATAGTCCACAAATTTATCATGGTAAGATTGTCCTTCTTTGGGATAAGGGAAATGTGAGTGTCATTCAAGAATAATGGAGGTTTGCATGTAACAGATCTGTTCACGGCAATTCACAATGATGTCCTTGTCGATGATATTTAAAAAGTGCTGAAAGGAAGCAGGGTTCATACCATCTGTGTCACACCCGCACGGGTCGCGACCACGACCCGGCCCGAGCCGATGCCACGTGACAACTTCTCGCACAGGCGTGATGGTGAGCATTAAAAAAATACAATACCAATTTAATTCAAACTCAAGAAATATCTAACTGAAATAAATATTCATATCGAAGTTCTAAACAACACGTCCAAAATGGTGCGGGGCTCACCTAACAATAACCCCGAATAAAAGACTTTCTAAATTATTCAACACTTATCATACCATCTAAAATAAAAATGCTGCTCTATCAAACTCTTACTCTGCTCCGTGTGCCTTCGAAGTGCTAGCTTCAGGATGAGCTGTAAAACAATAGGGTGAGCTCTTATACATAGCTCAGTAGGGAGGTTAAGCATCTTTAAACAGAAAACATACTAAAAGCATACATAGTTCGCAACCATTTCATAGCAAAATACATTTACCTTTAAATCATGATTTCAAATTCATACGCATACACTCACACACACGCACGCACATCATTAGTTCCGATAATTACAGCCCATAATGTGTCTGCCCTAAAGGCCACGGGAGTCGTCCGGCCCTCCCTAACGTGACCTCGGTAACCCCGTCCACGACGGTAACCACGCCGACTCTTACAGCAGAGTGCCCGGGAACACACCCTGTATTCGCCCCAAGCCGGATCGCCCGAGGCACCTGCAAGTCTCTAGAGACCCCACACAAACCACACAAGTACAGCTCGTATATTCACACATCATTACATTTCTAAAACCAATTACAGTTCATCACATTCACAAATCATATCCAGATCCACGAATATCCAAAATCAAACTCATATCCACACAACATTTAAACAACATTTAAATACCATGTTCACACAACACATGCATATCAAAACATGCTCTTTATCAAACAATGTTATAAACATGTTCTATTTAAAAGGCATATCAAATAACCCATAATTGCGAATAACATTTCACAAACATCAATAAAACAGTTATCAATCATGCACATTTAAATCTATCTAAAACAGTAAAATCACTTCTAGCATGATTCTGTAAAAAAAATACAAAACCCCCTACCTGAATGAGCGCTAAGATTCAGTCCCCAAGCTGCTAGGCCACTCTTATCACTACCAAATCCTCCAATTTTAATCTCTAAACAATTACAAATAATTGAAACATTAAAATTTATTTAACTATAAGTCTAACAAAACAACTATATCCGAATCGGATCCCAAACCCCAATTTAGATCCGTTTAAGCTATCCGAGATCCAAATCGATACCCATTTTAATATCTGATCCGAATGAGTGACACAATAGGTAGCTTGTGTCATTGTGTCAATAGAGAACCTTTAACTACTGACACATGTCTTATTCTTATCCCAGAAACCCATTTTAAGACACAACCCAAACTGGACTCGTTTCCGATACGAAATTCGACGCGAAACCTGTTTTGATACAAAACTGGTTCTTAATGTGTGATACGAGGATACGACACGAATCAATGTCGGTTCATGACATTTTTGACATGACACGTGTCCGACACGACACAACATGGGAACAAGGGACACGCCCAAAATGGTCGATTCTCATGGTTTTTCGGCATTAATTTCGTCGGTTTCTAGCGACGATTAAAGCCGGCAATGGTCCTCAACCGATCGCCTACCCTTCTTCTTCCAACCCAATCTATCAATGGTTGCCGGCGGTGTCATTTTCGCCGAAAAGTTAATAGAAAATGGTAACTCGGATTTGAGAAAATTTTCATGAATCTACGCTTGTTTTGAGCCAATTTTCATGTAATAAGGCTTGTTTTCGAAGGATTAGCATGAAACAAACAAAAGCCCTATGATCTAATTCCATTTTAGCAACTAAAAATGAAAAATTTGATAAAAATAAAAATGAGAATTTTCTTACCGGATTTCGGCGACTCTCCATGTTTTCCGGCAGATGCAATCGCTCCCAAGATCTTTCCCCAGCAGATCGGACTCTCTGCGTCTTATATGGCCAGCCAAGGGAAGAAAAGGGTCGTCCCTTTGCATCCCTTGCACAGAGTAACGCTCGAGCGTTACTCTGTGTTATGGCCTTTCAATGCCTGACCCGTTACATTCTACCCTCCTTAAAGAAATTCTGTCCTCAGAATTTAGAAAGTACCTGAACAGATACAGATACTTATTTCATCTTGTCTTCCAACTCCCAGCATCTCCAAATACCTGCTCCAGATCACTTACCAATGCGTATCTCCTTGCCCTCTTAATTACTTTGTCCTCGCTATCCTCGACTCTTATAGGAGACGCCTCATAAGTTAAGTTTTCTTTTAGTTGTAATCAGACTGGGTGCTAAGATATGATTCTGGCTTCTGAAGGTATTTCCTGGTTAGACACATGTGAAATACATTATGAATTTGATAGTGAAGGATTGTCGAGGTAATGATGAATTTGGTATGCTACAGGACCTACCCAAATGCAAGTGATTAACGAGCATACGGCCCAATAAACTTCGGAGTGAGTTTGACTTAAGTCTTAATCACTGCCAACTCAGAGTCTATAGGTGTCACTGTTCATGAAACACATGGTCACCTTCTTCAAACTCAAGCAATTTTAGGTCTTTTATCTAGCATAACTCTTTTGTCGAGTTTGAGTTATCCTCCATCTTTGTCCTTGAATCATCTTCAATCCCTTCTCAGTATTGTCTATCGTACATTAACTCTGGCGTCCACGACTTTCACCATTGCCTTGATACCAACATAACGTGCATTCTCGCATCCGTCTACGCTGCAGCTTCATAAAGTGGTGCCATCCCTATGCTCGAATGAAAAACTGCTTGTTGTATGCTTAGAACTCTATCAATGGTAAAATTCATCCCAACAACCAGTTTGCTCTAGAACAAGCTCTAACAAGTCTTCCAATGATTGAATCATGTTCTTTCTAATCGACTCCATCTATTCATGGATGATGTGAACTTTACCAACTAATAGACTTGTTCTCTAATGCTTCTTGCAAACTACTCCTGCAAACCTAGATGTAATCATGGATCTCTGATTCAAATAATACTTGTAGATGGTACACCGCAGAAGTCTAACAATTTCATTGATGTAAGACTGAGTCAATCTCTAGTTTGTATCAGTGATGTCGACCTATTAATCGGCAAAAGTGTGCCTCGATTTTGTAAGTCGTTCAACAATTACCCGTAGAATCGAATTTGACCTTTCCGAATCCTTTTTTGGTAGTCTCAAGTACTAAAGTCCATTGCACATATCGTCATCCCATTCCATTCAGGGAATAGACAAAGGTTGCAATATTCCTCATAGCTCTTTGATGTTCCACCTTAGCCTTACTCCGACAAATTAAACTGCAAGATGATACATATTAAACGCCATCCCCTCTTCATTCCATTGCCACCAATATAGTCACTTTTCAAGTCTTGATACATCTTTGTGGCTGCTAGGATGCACTTCCTTATTTGTGAGAATGATTAATGATCCAAATCAATTTCTAAGTTACTGGATTCATTTGGGACACAAACTCTTCCATTTATGAACTTTAGAATTCCATCCGCTCCAGCTCAGCTAGAATTCGATTACTACTGCCTTGACTCATGCTTTCACTTCTTCGTAAGCAATTTCATTCTTCTTTCGCATATTTTGTCCTGCTGTCCATCAACTCGCCATATTGAGAGATGGTAACTACATTCATGAAATATCTGATCCATGTTCTAACTTCAAAAGAGAGAAGCTATACATCTTCTCGATTGCTCGAATTAGATCCCGCCGGAACATCAGGCGAGACACATGATCAATTCTTACATTAGCTTTCTCCTCGGATGATACGTAGTTGAAAATCATAATCTTTGAGAAACATCACAACCATCGCTACTTTGTCTCTTCATATTCAATTCTTTTCTTCATCAAACAAGTATTTCAAACTTTTGTGATCACTAAAGACATTGAACATACGTCATCATAAATAATGCCTCCATATCTCCTTCGTAATGCAAAACACAACCGCTTAAGTTCCAAATCTTGAGTCGCATAATTTCCTCATGAACTTTCAATCATTTCCTCAAGCTATAGTATCACCACATTTATATGATCTTGTATGAAAGCACGCATCCTAATCCTTGTTACGAAGCATCACAGATACACTTCAAAAGATCTATTGTGATCGGATAAGATCAACATACATGTAGTGAGTCAATGCGTCTTTCTTCAACTTGAAAATCTACGGGTTTCCGCTACATCCGTCCATCAAAAAGTTTGATTCTTTCCGTGTAAGTTGTGTAAAGTGGTCCACAATCTTAGAAAATCCTGCGAACCTTCTTCGTTAATATCCCGCTAATCCAACAAACTTCACGGATCGTTAGGTCGAGGTCTTAGGCCTTCTCCCCATTGTCAAAATAGCCTTCTCACTTTGGATGATCCACAAGCAATCCTTCTTTTTAGAAATTACGTGATCCAGAAATTGCACTTCCACTTCCAACCAAAATTCACATTTAGCCAACTTCTGGTACAACCTCGCTCCTTCTCGTGAATCAAGAACTATACCGAGATGCGGTTCTAACATGGTCCTTCTAGACAGGAGAATGATTAGAATGTCATCTATAAAGATAACAACAAATTATCCAAGATACCTAAGAACTCGAAAAATCCTATTCATATAAGTCCATGAATATAGCAGAGCATTAGTCACATCCAAACGTGGCATAACACCGATATTCATAATGCCCATATCGAGTTCGGGGAATTGTTTAGGCACATCCTCCGTTCTTTAACACGATCGATATAACTGATCTCAGATCTATTTTAGAGAAATACTTCTCGCTTCCTTTCAATTCGTCCATCAAATCGATCATCAATCCTTGGGAGTGGATATTTATTCTTTATCGTGCATAGCTATTCAACTCCATCGATAGTCCACACATAACCTCGAGTAGTTCCATCCTTCTTCTTAACCAACAGCACGGGTGCTCCCCATGGTGATACACTTGATACCATAATAAATTGGTTTTCCCAATAAGCTCTTCTACCGCTTTCAACATTTCATTTAACTTCCTGCGACCAAGGTCTTTGTGACATCATACGGTAGAGCATAGACACAGGACCAGCTCGAGTACTAAGTCGACTAGCAAACTCTATCTCTCTTTAAACATTAGTCGGGTATATATTAGGAAATATATCAGGAAATTCACTACATCGTAGTTCGAAATCTCCAACAAAACCAAGTCGGCTCTCAAGTCATAACCACCAACCAATACAGAACAATCTCGCAAAATCCGATGCGGCACAATAACATCTCCATTAGGGAAACATACAGAGAATCCATCTAATGGTTTCGGGTCTAAACCCATACGACTTACAAAAGTAGGTGAAACAAAGCAATGCGTTGCACTAGAGTCAAATAAAACACGCGCAAGCAAACCACAAACTGATAAGGTACTAATAACCAAATGAGAGGTACCTGACTAATGGCCCTCTACAGCATAAACGCGACCCTGGTTAGTTACTTGAGGGTGAGGCAATCGAGGTGGTTCTTGTTGACGAACAGGTATCGGAGAACGAGAAGACCCCATAGATAGTGCTTCCCTGAACTGAAGAAGAAGTAAAATACGTAGCCCGTGGACAATCAACCTTACGATGACCGAACTCTTTACAGATGAAACAACGACCTCTCATGTCTTCTTTCTATACACTGCTAAATGTCTGAGTTTGAACTGGCTTAAAGTTCTTCTCTAAAGGACATTCTCTAGCTCTATGACCCGTGCCTCTATAGTTATAACATGTGATCCCTCGATTTTGTTGGTTGTTTTGGTCACGTGAATGCCCACTTCTCGCCTGAGTCTGACTACCCCTATTTGTCCACTGATGAGTTTGGGTTGATTTACTCTTCTTCGTGCCTTCATGTGAGTTGCCAAAAGTTTGTTCTGCTGGCCTCTTCTTACCCTTATAATGCAATATATCTGTCTCTACATGAGTAGCAACAGCTTGTAATTCATCAATATCTGTATATATCTTTCCTCTCAGTAACTTACGGATCGGATCAGAAAGTCTCCAGAAATATTTATTTGCTCGTGCCTCAAGAATTACTATACTCGGGTCAAACTGTGACAACCTTAGGAATTGATTGGTATATTCTCTCACTGATAAATTGTCCTGCTGCAGTTGATTAAATTCAAGCTGTAAACGCATCCGATCATTGTGAGAAAAGAAATGACTAAAAAATGCCTTCTTAAAAACCTCCCAAGTCCACGGAGTGCTACGAGTCCCTTTCTGTGCTCTCCATCATTGTTTTGCATTTCCTTCGAAAAGACTCGATGCCAACTACACCCTCTTCTCCTCGTCAGTAGGAGCCAATATGTCGAAAGCGTTTTCCAGTTTGTCAATCCATTCATAGGGTTCCAATGGGTCTGTAATTACTCCTTTGAACTCCTTACAACCGTTCTTTGTCAAGTGTTGAATGGTTACAGTGGATTCTCTCGGAACGTGTTGCAATAAGTTGATCATCTGACCAAGTAATATCGTTGCATCTTGACCACCTTGCAAAAGAGGAATATGTGGTGGCTCTATAGGTCCTTGGTGTACCGGATGGAACCTCCACTGCTACAGCAGATCCGTACGATAGCATTTCCTCGTTATCATCACTCATAACGCTTGGAGTTAAGTTAAGATCCAATCCTCGTGGGTCCTACACATAAATAAAGCATTATATTTCAACGATTAACTCGCTATTAAATATACTTTAACAACCTTAGGCTCTGATACCAAGTTGTCACGCCCGCACGGGTCGCGACCACGACCCGGCCCGAGCCGATGCCACGTGCCAACTTCTCGCACGGGCGTGATGGTGAGCATTAAACAAATACAATACCAATTTAATTCAAACTCAAGAAATATCTAACTGAAATAAATATTCATATCGAAGTTCTAAACAACACGTCCAAAATGGTGCGAGGCTCACCTAACAATAACCCCGAATAAAAGACTTTCTAAATTATTCAACACTTATCATACCATCTAAAATAAAAATGCGGCTCTATCAAACTCCTACTCTGCTCCGTGTGCCTTTGAAGTGCTAGCTTCAGGATGAGCTATAAAACAATAGGGTGAGCTCCTATACATAGCTCAGTAGGGAGGTTAAGCATCTTTAAACAGAAAACATACTAAAAGCATGCATAGTTCGCAACCATTTCATAGCAAAATACATTTACCTTTAAATCATGATTTCAAATTCATACGCATACACTCACACACACACACACGCACATCATTAGTTCCGATAATTACAGCTCATAATGTGTCTGCCCTAAAGGCCACGGGAGTCATCCGGCCCTCCCTAACGTGACCTCGGTAACCCCGTCCACGACGGTAACCACGCCGACTCTCACGGTAGAGTGCCCGGGAACACACCCTGTATTCGCCCCAAGCCGGATCGCCCGAGGCACCTGCAAGTCTCTAGAGACCCCACACAAACCACACAAGTACGACTCGTATATTCACACATTATTACATTTCTAAAACCAATTACAGTTCATCACATTCACAAATCATATCCAGATCCACGAATATCCAAAATCAAACTCATATCCACACAACATTTAAACAACATTTAAATACCATGTTCACACAACACATGCATATCAAAACATGCTCTTTATCAAACAATGTCATAAACATGTTCTATTTAAAAGGCATATCAAATAACCCATAATTGCGAATAACATTTCACAAACATCAATAAAACAGTTATCAATCATGCACATTTAAATCTATCTAAAACAGTAAAATCACTTCTAGCATGATTCTGTAAAAAAAAATGCAAAACCCCTTACCTGAATGAGCGCTAAGATTCAGTCCCCAAGCTGCTAGGCCACTCTTATCACCACCAAATCCTCCAATTTTAATCTCTAAACAATTACAAATAATTGAAACATTAACATTTATTTAACTATAAGTCTAACGAAACAACTATATCCGAATCGGATCCCAAACCCCAATTTGGATCCGTTTAAGCTATCCGAGATCCAAATCGATACCCATTTTAATATCTGATCTGAATGAGTGACACAATAGGTAGCTTGTGTCATTGTGTCAATAGAGAACCTTTAACTACTGACACATGTCTTATTCTTAACCTAGAAACCCATTTCAAGACACAACCCAAACTGGACCCGTTTCCGATACGAAATCTGACGCGAAACCTGTTTTGATACAAAACTGGTTCTTAACGTGCGATACGAGGATACGACACGAATCAATGTCGGTTCATGACATTTTTGACACGACACGTGTCCGACACGACACAACATGGGAACAAGGGACACGCCCAAAATGGTCAATTCTCATGGTTTTTCGGCATTAATTTCATCGATTTCTAGCGACGATTAAGGCCGGCGATGGTCCTCAACCGATCGGCTACCCTTCTTCTTCCAACCCAATCTATCAATGGTTGTCGGCGGTGTCATTTTCGTCGAAAAGTTAATAGAAAATGGTAACTCGGATTTGAGAAAATTTTCATGAATCTACGCTTCTTTTGAGCCAATTTTCACGTAATAAGGCTTGTTTTCGAAGGATTAGCATGAAACAAACAAAAGCCCTATGATCTAATTCCATTTTAGCAACTAAAAATGAAAATTTTGATAAAAATAAAAATGAGAATTTTCTTACCGGATTCCGGCGACTCTCCACGTTTTCCGACAGATGCAATCGCTCCCAAGATCTTTCCCCAGCAGATCGGACTCTCTGCGTCTTATATGGCCAACCAAGGGAAGCAAAGGGTCGTCCCTTTGCATCCCTTGCACAGAGTAATGCTCGACCGTTACTCTGTGTTATGGCCTTTCAATGCCTTACCCGTTACAATCTGTCCCCAGAAACTTGTTAGGATGCATTTCAAATGCAACTAATTGCTGGAACTCATCGTCTGTCAAAGGGGCAAGGAGACGACATTATCTTCAGCAATCACCACTCATCAAATACACCTTGTTCCTCAACAAAAAGCTTGATGAAATAGTTGGCGATCAATCTTGTGAGAACTAGTGGGTTGGAATGCCACGTCCCTTGATCAACTTGTAGTGTGGTGATCATATTATGCCTTCACATGGAGGATGCCTGCAAATGAAAGAAATTTGTATTAGTGTCTCTGGAACGAAGCCAAACTTATTTGGCCCATCGCCACAAGTGAGCCTCTTCCCTGAAAAGACAGATATTGAGTTCATTCTTAAGAATAGGGACCGTAGCGGAACGAGGGTGATGCATCTCTTCTCTGATTCTCCTAAAGGCTTGATCTCTTCTGTGATTCTCCTCTATAAAGGCTTGATCTACTGCTACTACCGATCTGACTTGTTGGAGATGGAGATCTCGCCTAGGATGATGGTCGGAGTCTTTGGTTGATGAGATGTTCGTGTGATCAAGCCCAAAGGCAACACGGTTTCCATACAAGGGGATTTCGCATGGGAAGCACCGTTTTTTTTGTTCTATATTCGCTTTATTCCTTTGTTACTTTTTGAAGTATATGTATCTAGCTTTTCCACTTTCATTAATTTTCTCAATGGGTTTTTCTTTAAAGTCCTTTGAAGATGATTGCATCTTTTTCAAAAAGCAAAAAAACTATTCTTCTTTGTAAACTTTATCTTTTATAAAGTAAGTCACGAAATCCGGTAAGAGAGTCCTTCTTCCCGCATTTTATGGTTGTTATTAAAGCCGATAATGACTAACAACTTACATCACTCACTTGAGTCAATCTATGATACTCTAGTTTTTCCTCCCACTATTTTAGGATTTTACCAAGTTTTGTCATTTTCTAGTTGCAAGTAAATTATAACTTTTACTATGTGAGTCACATTTTAGTAAAAAGTTCTCTTAAATACCTTTTGTCAAGGAGTCACCTAACATATCATTTATTGGTATATAAGATATAGATATCTCATTTTTTTAGCATATCATGAACGTAGTGATATTTAACCATTACATGCTTGCTTCTTGAGATATCAACTCTACTCTTAATAAGAATAATTGTTGCATTATTGTCATAATACAATTAGCTCGTTGATTATATTCAAATTTATATTACGTATGAAGTAGCTTATCCAAACGACACTTGTTGCAGTCATGCTCTAAGTAATATACTCAACATTTTGTGTATGCAATGCTAAACAATCCTCTTTCTTGCAAGCTCAAGAAACAACACTCTCATTTTTAGTCCTAGCAAAGTCAACATCTAGATATTCTTCCACTTTGAATTCATCTGCTTGAAAACACAGTTTCAAGTCTTTTGTTCCTTTAAAATATCTTAGAATCCTTTTCACGGCTATCTAATATTTCCAACGAGGATCATTTTAATATCTACTCACAAGATCAACAATAAAGTTTATATCATGTCTTCTACACAGCATCACATACATCAAACTACTCACAACTTGTACATAAGGAACATTGAACCCTTTCTTTCTCTTATCGGGTAATCAACCTTACTCAATTTGACTCTTTCTTGAGGATATAATCAATATATCTCTATTGACTCAAACATAAAAGATTAGATTTTCTATCATGAGAAATCCTTATACTTGTAACATAGGATGTCTCTCTTATATCCTTCATTTTGAACCTTGAGTTTAACCATGACTTAGTTTTGACAATCATTTAATTGTCATTCTCAGTCAACTACATATAACGATAGAATGATGAAGTAACTCTTAGTGTTCTAAACATACACACAATGGTCAAGATTATTAACCTCAAACTCAAGTTCTAGAACTTATATACTTTATCTTCATGACCTTTAACAACATACCCTTCTGGTTATTGCATATAAATGATTTGTTTTAAATCTCCATTTAGAAAAGTGATTTTTATATCTAATTGATATAAATCCAAATCATAATATACTAAAATTGTTAGGATTATCCTTATAATAGATGCAAAATTACAATAGGAGAATATGACTCAATATCATTTATCTCCTCTTTTTGTAAGAATCTCTTTGCAACCAACCTTACCTTAAACTTATTGATAGACTCATCGACTTTATATTTCTTTTCGAAAATCTATTTACAGTCTATGACTTTCCTTCCACTTGGCAAATCAACCAATTTTTGGACTTGATTTTTCTCAATGTATTCAATTTTTTCATCCATAGCATTTTCCCAGTCTGACAATTTAGATGAGTCAATAGCCCATTGATATGTCAAGTAACTAAATATTTATCTAAATCTACATAATTGCATACTTCCTTCGCAAGGTAAGTATAATAATCCTTTAAGTAAGACTATGTGATCCTAGGTTTTTTATGTCCATTTAAAGTTTCGATTTCATCAATATCTATGGGTTCATTGACAATGGATCTAGATCCACTAGATTATCAATGCATTCATCATTTTCAAGAATGACATTCTTAGGTTCCTCTAAGAATCCAACATCCTTGCTTTCTATTAAATCATGATCCTCGTGACAAAAATGATATCTCTTAGAACCTTGGGTTATCCAATAAAAATACATCTTAAGGACCTTTTGTCTAGTTTATATATATATATTGATCAAGGATCTTTATATGTGTTATAAATCTCCACCTCTTGACATGACTAATGTTTGGTTTTCTCTTAAACCACATCTCATATGGTATTGGGAATATAATCTTACATGGTACTCTATTTAGAATATATATAGTTGTACAAATCGCTTCTCCCTAAAATAGGGAGAAAAGCATCTATTAACATGGAACTAGTCATATCCAATAAGGTCATGTTATCTCTATGCTACATCATTTTGTTGAGGTGTTTTTGGTACGGTATTTTGTTTTGAAATACCAAAGCCTTTACAATATTTTAAGAATTTTGTAGAAATGTATTTACTACCTGGATCTGACCTTAAAACTTTGATTGTCTTCCGTAATTGATTTTCAACTTTTGCTTATATTCTTTGAATACCTCAAATATCTCAAACTTATATGCTAAGATATATATAAGTATATCTTGAATAATCATTGATGAAGGTTATAAAATATGTCTTCCCACGATGAGATCTTATCTTGAAGGGTCTACATAAATCGGCATGAATAATTTCTAATAAGGTTGTTGCTCTAGTTATTTCTTTGAAAAATAATTTTGTAGTCATTTTCACTTGTATACAAGCCTCAAACCTATTAATAGTGTTTTTATGAAAGCTAGGTAATAAGTTAGAGTTGGTTAATTTTCTCAACTTGTTCAAACTTAAGTGTTCTAAGTATTTATGTCATGCATTTACATCAATAGAAAGAGCACAATCAATATAAGCAAAAAAAACTTTTATTTTCAATTACATTGAGTTTAAACAAATCATGTTGAGCATCAAATAAACCTAAAAATGATATCCTATCATGTTTTCCTAGAGTAACTTTACGAGGGACAAACCTCACCTCAAACTCTTTCTTTACCAAGATATGGATTGATATAAGATTGCACCTAATAGAGGGCACAATCGATACATCAGTAAGTACAATTGGTGTGCCTTTTACAAAAACTTTAAAGGAACCAATCTTAAGAACATCAGTAAAGGGTCTATTGCTCCCTCTTTCATCTTACAAATGTGTTAGGTCGCTCTATGGTCGATCAACCAACTAGTTACTAGGTAGTGCATGTAGAGGCACTTAGAAATAACGCAGATTGTGTCCAACTTGTCTCTTGGGTTGCGTCGTTAGTTGTTCCCACAGTTGTTCTTCTTGTTGTGGCTTAGCACCCCATTTTGCCATAGTTGTAGCATTTTATTCGACAAGGAAATTCCTATGATTTTTTAAAAAATTTAATGTCCTTCTTGTTGTTATTCTTACCAAATCTCTTATTTGGTTTCTTCTTATTCTGATTGTTTTTAGAGCTTAACTCTAAATCATCTTAAACAACTAGCAATTTTTCTTTTTTCTTTTTATTCATATGTTCTTGTTCAATTGCTAGTTTCAATAGGAGTTCTTCAAGGGTTAAATATGGTCCAAGTCTAAGGGTTGTGGTTACCATGTTCAAAGAATGGGAGACTATTTAGATTTGTGGATATTTGCACCTGTTCAAGAATGTTTGACTTCATTATAGCTAAATCCCTAGTCATTACCAACATTTGGTTAAATGTTCAACTATATTATCTTCTTCTTTCATTTTATAAGGATTATATTTTTAAAGGAGTAATTGGGTATACATCTTAGTATGTGATATCATACTTAGTGGTCAAAGAGTTAAATTTAATATGATAGTCCTATCTATATTTTTATAAGAATTATATTTTTAAAGGGTCTCAAATTCTTCAAAAACCCTAATCAAGTCATCTTCTATGTATGTTAACATGATAGTCCTATATATAGTGTCATCCTTTAGAAATATCTTACATTTTAATTTTTTCTCATCTATTGCATTTGGGTAGGGGGTAAAACGGTTTACCTAAGTACATAATCAATACCTTTTAAATTTAAGGTCAACAAGATTCTTCTTTTACATTTGAAAGTTCAAGCCATTTAACTTTCCCATCTTTGCTAATTGAGAAACACATATTAGGCGGAGTCACCTACATGGATTCTTTGTTTCCACAAAGCCCTATCATGTGCCATGTTAGGAGTTAACTTACAATAAGCTAGATCATTCTTTATTGTGGATACTTCAGTTTAGTTCATGAATATTTTTTATTTATGATTCCTTAGAAAAATATCTTAATGGATAATTATCTTTTGTTTGCTTTATATTTCTTTTAAATGAAAAACATAAAGCAAACAACAGATAATTAGTCATAAGACATTTTTCTAAGGAATCAATAATAAAAAATATTCAGGCACTAAATTGAAGTATCCACAATGTCCAAGTACTAAACTTTAAATATTTTCAAACTCTAAACAACAATTTTAAAAAACTTATAGGTAACATAACAAAAATATATAAGTTTCAAATATTTATGTAATTTTAGAAGAAATCTAAGGACAAAACAATACATTTACTTTCTATCTACTTTTGTAATTTCTTTACAAGTAAAGGGCAAACTTATAATTTTAACTTTTATCTGTTCTTATAATTATCCCAAAAGACCAAAGAAAAAATTATAAATGATTGTGTCAGGTCTGTCCATAGTTTTATAACTTTAATCGGGACTGATCAATAATTGTGTTCTTTGACCAAAACAGATTGGGGGCAGAATCAGCTTTTCGTGCAATGGTAGGCTTGTGAATATTCAATACATTGAGAGACAACAACGTAATTTAACTAGGTTAGTATTTGGTAATTATTACAAACTGTCAGAGGACAAAAAAACTTTTCATTCGCTGAGAGGCAAAATAGTCTTTTAACTTTAAATATATGGATGTTTTGGTAATTTCATTTAACTAAATACTTGAGGGCAAAACAGACTTCTTAGTTCACTACCCTGGATAGTTTAAAGAAACCGCTGCTCTAGGTGATTTATCACCTATGGTTTTACAAAACCACGTTCTTTAAAGCAGGAAAGATAGAAGAAGAATCAGAGAGAGATCAAGGAGAGGAAACTATATCCGCTTTAGGCTCTGCCCTTTTATGCTTTCTACCTGAGTTTGGCCTTCGGCTTCCTCCCTTTCTGGCTACATGGTTTGCGCTCAACCTCTGGTTTATCTTGATTGTGCTCGACCTTGGGATGTGCCCTTTTGGTTATTTGGCTTGCACTCGGCCTTTCACATGCAGGGAGTAGTCTCTATCCCTTCCCTCCTCTCCTTTTTTTGTTCTCTATTACTCTTTAGTTTTTTCGTAAGGAAAAAAAGTTTAAGCCAAAAAGACTTTTCAATGTATTTTCTCTATATTTTCCAAAAACACTAACAGCATACCTTTCTCTTTGCTGAATCTGATCAAAATATAGGCTTTGATGCCAATGTTGAGATGGAGATCTCACATAGGATGATCACTGAAATCTTTGATTGCTGAGAAAATACTATGATAAAGCCCGAAAGTAATACAATTTGCACAAAAGGGGATTTCACACGGGAAGCATTGTTTTTTTTCGTTGTATATTTGCTTTATTTCTTTATTACTTATATATATATATATATGCCTTTTCCACTTTTCGTGATTTCTTTCCTTCGCTTTTTGTTAAAATCATTTTATGTTTATCGAGAATATGCTGGTATCTTTTTTAAAAAGCAAAAAAAATCATTGTTCCATGTAAACTTTATCGTTTATAAATAAACTCATTAAATACACCACATTTATGTTGTTGCTACCAATTTACACGACTATCACCCAACTTTAACGATGAGTGACTACATGAAGGAATTTTGTGAGGAAAAGGACTTTGAGTTAAAGCTAACCATCTCTCGTGCAAGAGGCTGCCTCAGCTAAAAGTAACCAAGAATTTTCAAAATGAAATCTTCTTCAGTGTTGCGAAATTTGATAGATCTATGTCTAATTCAAGAAGGAGCAATTATGATTTGAAATGGGCACTACAAGATTTTGCAAAACGTGGTTGGAGAAGTTGAAGCCTTTACTATGACCCAATAACTTGATCCAATCTCTCATACAAAAATGTGGTGAACCACGTCACCGCTCATAGGTAAATTGTGGACTAATCAAAGGGAAATCTTCTTGTCTACAGAACTGCAAATAGTCTTTAAACACCTCCATCAAGTTAGTAGGATGATGTGGTACAACCCCATAGGGATATGGTTGGATCATCTCCATCTCCTTGTTGACACATCTTGCAGTCGCCATTGAGTTCAAGCAACTTTGACTCATATTGCAGTCCTCATGTGACCTCAAGAAACTTACTAGTTACCACCCCCCATCAAGAGAGGGATGGAGCATTGTCATGTTGGCGAATCCCATCGACTCTCCAGTGTCCTCAGTGATTCCAATCAACTCTTTGGCATCCTCTACATCAACTCTTTGAAGCCTCAATCAGTTACACAACAATGGATGAACATGTATGTAAGATACAGTTTCAAGGTTTCTTTATAGTAGGATTTGCTTGAGAGGTATTTTAATTTGTATTCGATGATGTATATGATCTTTGCGTTGCTCTATATTTATAGAGCAATGTCTGCTCCATTACCTCTCAGATTTCCTATTGGGCTTTCCTTTTCTAAAGCCCTTATCCGATCGGTTACGAATAGACACTATAACCGCCCTACGATTTCGGCCAATTATGGTCGTTACGACCTTCTTTCTTGCAATCTATCCACAAATAATGGTTGGTTGATCAGTCCAACAGTTTTTGTGCTGGGATTGTCAAGAATGGCCACTATTTCCTTACATCTCCCACTTGGCCATTCGAGCCAAGTGAGCTGACATATTGGTAAAATGTTATCCCGGAGTTCGAATATGTAATTTTCACAAAAAGATAGAGACAGATCTGTCTTTTGATACAGTGACAATACTATAAAATGTTTAAATGATAAGGGCAGGAAAGTAATTCAATCTCTTGGTTTTTCATAATTTTCATAAATTGCTAGAGGGCAAAACAAACTTTTCACTCAAATAAGGGTAAAATTATCTTTTTATTTAAAAATATCTTGATATTTTGGTAATTTTATCTAGTGACAGTTTTGAAATTTGGTCGGAGCATAATGAACTTTTCAATCTACTGCCCGAGGTGGTTTTCTTGAAACTACCAGCATTTTTCCAAACCAAGAGTGGTTTCAAAAAACCATTGGTTTTCGCCCGCGGTTTTCCAAGGGGTATAAAAAATAAGAGGAGAGAGAGAGGGGGGAAATGGTGGGAAGGGCGACCGACCACCTCTCCTACGTTGCTTCTTGTTTGTGGTTTTCTTGTGGCCGCCCTCTAGTCTTTTGGTCGAGGTTTTGCCGGTGTTTTTTTTATGACCGCCTGTAGCCTTCTAACCAAGGTTCTATTGATGGTTTTCCTATAGCCTTTTATGGTCGTCCGCTGACCTTCTTCTCTTGGCCTTTCTCTCTTATCTCTTGCCTCCTTCTGCCCTGTCTCAACTTGGGTTGGTTGTTGTCACCTTCTGCCGAGACTTGCAACAATTTGTCTCAACTTATACTGGCTATTGTCGCCTTCTACCGAGACCTGCAATAGGGAGTTTTCTTTCTTTGTTTTTCCTTTTTTTTAATGCATACCTTTTTATAGGGACAAACCTGGCTCTCATACCAATTGTTGGCGAATCCCGTCGACTCTCTAGCGTCCTCGGTGATTCCAGTCGACTCCAGCATCCTCTGCACCAGCTCTTTGAAACCTTAATCAGGTATACAACAGCGGATAAAAAGGTACGTGAGATATAGTTTCAAGGTTTCCTCACAGTAGGATTCGTCTGAGAGGTATTTCAACTTGTATTCAATGATGTATATAATCTTTGAGTTGCTCTATATTTATAAAGCAGCGTCTGCTCCATTACCTCTCGGATTCTCTATTGGGCTTTTCTTTTCTATGACTCTTATCCGATTAGTTATGGTAAGCACCGTAACCACCTGGTATTTTCAGTCCTGCAATCTATCCACAGATAATGGTTGGATGGTCACTTCAGTCGTTTTTGTGTTAGGATTACCAAGAATGGACAATATTTCCTTACATGTCATCCATAATTTGCTTAGTTGAAGATCCTGGTAATTAGGCCACCACTTTAGTTTTGGTGAGAACAGGTATAGAACCCAACCCTTGATTGGGATGATATTGAGGACGTTGGGTCTTGACCTGGTTGCCTTCCAAATCCCGAAGCCAAAGATTTCAAACAATAGAAGTTGTGACTTTCTTGGACACTTGCCGCCATGGACTCATTAATGATCAACCTAGGTGCAATGTAGTTCAAAAGAAGCCTTAGAATGACCTATCCCAAGAGATAGCAAAACAAAGGAAGAGGAAGATTCTCATATTTAAAAGTAAGGACCTAGCACCCTCCTTATATGCTTCCAACCTTTGGGAGGAGTCGCAGATCTCGAATCTTTGAGAAGTTCTCCCTTCGTCTAGACATGTCTGGTTCTGAGAAGGGACAAAACCGTCAGTTTTGGTTAGTTCAAAACCTAAAACCCTAATCAAATCGGATTAGGATTGATTTTGGTTACAATTTTTGAACACTGGTTTTAAGCCGGTTATGATTTCGAAACCATCGGCTCTGAGTTGGTTTCAGTTTGAGTCTGGAATCATTCAAAAGTAGTAATTTTGTTTAATATTTTTTTAAAAATAACAGAACCGACAGTTTTTAGTTTGGATCTAGTAGTTTAGAAATGTCGGTTCTAGTTTTATAAAAGGTAAAATCGAAACCAGACTGGTGAGCCCGATTCCATTTTCGAGTCCAGTTGGTTCCTGGCCCGGTTGGAACCGCCCCACCTTCGTCTGTACATCATACTCCACAAAGGATCCTACAAAATGACCCATTTGTTTGGCAACATTGATGGTGAACATCTCCTGCCGTGTAAATCAAAAGGGTGAACCCAAAACTCGCTGGGAGTAAGAGACCGGTAATCTTCCTCCTCTTTTCTCTTTTTCTTCCTCTTTTTTTTTCGTTCTTTCCTTTCTCCTCTTCTTTTATTTCTTCCTCTAAAGGTAAACCCTCTTTCTTTTTCTTCATCATTTTCTTTTTCATCCTTTTTCTTCTTATGGTTGAATATGCTTTTGAACCTTTTTGTTTTTTTGTTAAATTAGTTACATAATGGATTGAAACTGTATACTGTAAAATCATGTTAATCCTAACATTCTTTGGTTTCTTCTTATTTAATATACCATGAAATCTTGGGTTGATGGAATCGGTTTACATTACCAGATCTTTTCTTCTTATTATACATATTATGAGCATTTATCCCATACTCTTAACCATATCATCACTAGTTTAAGAAATGTTTTATAAATTCATAGTTTGATGTCAATAGCTAGAAACTAAATCTTCTTGCTGCTCTTAATCAATTCTAGAATGGAGCATGATCGAGCTCTATAGAAACAAAGAATCTATGTAGTCAACCCCATCTAGTATAGGAAAAGGTTTAGTTTTTGTTGCTCTTAATCAATTTCATTTGGGCATTTTGCATTTGGAGCCCTTATTTGTAAAGCAAGTTATTCTCTAAACTTTGTTGTTGTGTTACATAATTATAATAGGTAATGTCTTGCTTTTAATGCTATGATGTTTGTTCACATAGTTTTTGACCCAAATAAAAATAACATGACACAAAGGCCGAAGGAACACGACCTTGCTATCCTTATTTGTAGCTCACAATTACTTCAAATTTAGATTAAGGATTCTTTTAGTTCTCTAAGGACACGTTGAAAGACGACCAAAAGAAGCTCGAATAAAAATGTATAATAGACTAGATTGTGAAAATGTTAAACGAGAAAGAGGAGAAAGAATACTACAAAAGTGTTGGAAGGAAACAATGATCTAAATATGTTGAGTTAAATGTTAGCATAACACATGATCGAGTCCTATGGAAACAAAGAATTATGTAGTGACTCTATCTAGTATGAGAAAAGGCTTAGTTGTTATTGTTTTATTTTTTTAGGCTCTAAATTGACGATCCTCATTGAAAGTTCTCTATCAATGAGTTCCAACCATTTAAATGCAATCAAGGTGTATGTACATGTGTGTGCATGCATGTGTACTTGTGTGTGTACCCTCAGCGTTAACTACATAAATGGATCATATATGGATTTGCCAACTCTGACTAATTGGATAACAAAGACTCATAATCAAGTATGAATGGTGAAAACCATATTAAAAAAAGTCTTGTAAGTGGAATTGGATATCGGATATCCATTGCAGGTCCCTGGATGTATCTGAACGAATGAAATCAGCCGGTTCAAGTTATCCATAGCCAAACCAGTCTGGGGCCAGTTCCGGTTCTAGAACCACCAGTTTCAGGGCAGTCCTGTTTGAGTTTGGAATTGCCTGAAATTTATATTTTTATTAAAAAAATTAAAAGTTATAGGAAAACCTCTGGTTCTGCTTGTATAAAAGGTGAAACTGGAACCAAACCGTGGAATCCCCGGTTCTGAGTTCAGCTGGTTACTAGTCCTGTTCGATTTCAGTTGGAACCGGCTAATGTCTAAGCCAAAACCCTAGTATGAGCGAATTAGCAGTAGCAATGTCGAGTTCAGGTTGTGCTTGTGCAGTGTGATTACATATTAAAACAACAGGAGGTCAGACCAAACACGACCCAATTGTTCCCTACTACCTTGGGTAGACACAAAGATGGAACTTTTCTAGTGACGTCTTTGTTGGCTTTTCATGCTTTAGTCGTGTTGGTTTTGTGTCATTTCTCGTTCTTTTTAAAAACAGATCAACCCGAACAGGACCCAAAATCTTTTGTGTTACTTTGGGAGCATGTACACAAGCACAAACAGTTCCTTTCGGGTTGCCAACGGGTATTCGTGTCATCTTCTATATTTCGAGCCCTAACCTAATCCAGCCAGGATGAATATACTCAATACTCGATCGATCGCTGCCGGAAGGAGCTTCAAAAAGCAGGCAAATTAAAAAGAGGGAAAAGCAAAAGGGTGCCGATAAAAGGAGAACCCTTAAACATTATTGCCCTACTTGGTGGGTACCATCCTCAACACTCAACACGACTTTTCTTCTGTTTGCTTATTCAGTATTGTTTTAAACGGTCCCTTTCGATTAGTCCGGAACATGGAACCATAACCGAACCGGTTTGAGGTGGTTCTAGTTGTTGTTATGGAACCACCATTCCGGTTTGCATCCGGAACCACCTGAAACTGGTAGAATTAATTAAAATTTTAAAAGTTAGAAACTTTTAAAAGGGTACATGAACTGGCTTTTTTGAATTGTCGATTTCGGATCGGTTTTAGTTTTGGTTTTGTCAAAAGTGAAACCGAAACCGCACCGGATGATCCTTGTTCCAACACCTGTTTCACCGGTTTGAGGTTCAGCCGGTATCGTCATGCTTGATGAAACTATCATCCTTTGCTTTGCTCTTATTCACATTATATTAACAAAAGCATGTAATGAATGTCTATGAAATTAGCATATAACTCTATATATAAAGAGAGAGAGAGAGAGAGAGTACGAGTGATTGGATCATGTCCCATTGATGTTGCTTAGTCATGTTCACCCCTACCCTTGAGTGATATGAATTTAATAACAATGTTCTTCCTACTTTTTCAAAACCTTTAATAACAATGTCTCTCTATTTTTCCAAAACTTTTTAATAGATTTTAAGTTATACTCATGTCAATCAAAAGTAATTAGTGGACATGAATATACATGTGAGAGGTAGGGGTTTTCCTATATATATATATATATATATAACAACTAAAATAGGTTTTACTAGTTTCACCACATTAATAGATTTTGTCTTTAAAACCTTTTTTTTAAATGGCAATGCGGCCTCTGGAAGTCAAACTCCAAGTCGGTTTATGATAATAAGTTTTTAAAAATATATTTACACAATACTTAGTGGTAGTTTGGAACCATCAACTCTGGTTTCGGTTTCTGGATATCATGAGCTGAGCTAGAGGTCCTCGATTCTGGTTACGGTTTCAGTTACCACTGGTTCCGTGTTCGTTGCAATTTAAAAATTTTAAGGATTCTCAAAAAAACAAAAGATAATGCTATTACACTCGTACTCTCAAAAATAATGGTGGAACAATGTCGGTGTTGAGCATGATCCATCACTCTTTCTCTCTCTCTCTCTCTCTCTCTATATATATATATATATATATATATATAGAGAGAGAGAGAGAGAGAGAGAGAGAGATGCTAAATCTTGTACCCATATGATGAGAGAGGTACTGGTTAACGTGTAGTTAAGGATGGCAAAGGGTCCGGTCAGGGATGGGTGTACCAATATCCTACCTTGACCCGAACCTAAAGGGGCTGGATACGAGTTTCGGTTCTCCTTTCCCCAATGTGTATGGAGTTTGTATGGGGCAAAATCAAGTTATATATATATATATATATATATGTTGGGCATGAGTTGGGACAAATATCAGGTTGGATACAAATCAGAGCATAGTATTCCCATATCTAATCCAATCTGTTACCGGTTCAGGTATTCCTGTCTCATTTGGATCAGGTCGGGTTGAGTCAATATTACCACCTACTTGCGGTTGCTGTTTTTATTTTAGGTATACAAATAAGGGAAGAAGCCCCAAGAAGACTACTTCAGCTTCCTATACAATCAGCTACAACTGGTGGGCTCCACCACTCATGTACAATGTGTGGTTGCTTTCAGTTGCGTCTTGGAAGATGAAAGCTTGGTGGCTTGCAATAAGCCGGCACTCCGCTCGGCTCATAGTCCCCGTAGATGCTTGGCTGCTTTTACCTTCTCTCTCTCTCTCTCTCATTGGATGCCTTTTGTTTCTCCGTCAAAGAGTGGGACCCATCAATAAGGAAAGTTGCACCTTGTTAGCTGCCACAAGACGTGGTATTGGATGATTGGTTGTTCTTGTTGGAACGCCTTCTGGGCCCACTACACTGGAAGCCGATTTTTTTTTTTGGGTCGAACACGTTTTTCCGATCCATCCGAGACCTCGAACGGGAACTTCCAACCGTTTGGGTTCGTTTCAGTTCGACTCTCTGAGAACTTGATGGGGTGTTCGATTCGCGATCAAAACGAAACAATCTCAATCTGGATACATGAATGATGCATGTCCAGTTCGGGGGTAGGTCATGGGCAATGACGGATCTAGAATTTTATATGGGGTGAGGCAAACTGCTTGTTCGACCATTTAGTGTCAGGCGAATTATTTATAGATTTGATCATGTTATGCAAAATTTTCATTGAATTTTCAAACACCTTATTTATAGTAGCCATTGAATTTTCATTGAATTAACTATAGTATGGGTCAACTTATGTATGTTTGATCATGTTCATAAATGGTTGAGTAAAAAAGTGTGAGAAACTAGATGAAGAAAATATTGAAAGAAGAAAATAACAAAAGTGTTAAAAGAAATCAATAAAAAAAATTAATTTTTTTTAGTTAACTATAACACATGATCAAACTCTATGAAAACAAAAAATTTATATAGCCAATATCGGCTTAGTAATTGTTTATGTTTGTAAATGGTTCATCATTCTTCTTTAAGATGAGGTAAAGAGAGTTTAGAGAAAGAAAGACGGAATTTCAATAAACATCCTAAATAAAATGATCATCAGGCATAGCGTTCGACCACCAGACGGAGCTCTCGACTTACACGCCACAAGTTCAATTCCTAAGACATTTATATCAGTTTCGGTGTTCTGTTGTACAAAAAATTATTGTGAGGCATGATTCTATAAAAAAATACTTAAAAATATAATTTAACGAGCTTTTATGAGCTGATGCTGAACATGAAGCGTTCATGTTTTTCAGAACCAAACAGAGCCGAGCTGAAGTATAAGCGGCTTGGCTGGCTTACTAGCCCTCAGTTCGTGATATCTATGTGGTCCCAATGGAGAACTCCCTTACAGTGCATATCTACGTGGCACGTCACTGTGTGGGGCCCACACAAAGGCTCCAAATGCACCTTCGTTTGTCCGTTAGGGTTGATTTCCCTTTTTTTTTTTACAAAGGTACATCAACTTTTATCATAATTATTTACACACCAAACAGTATTATCTCTCTTATATATATATATATATAGAGAGAGAGAAATTGGTATACACTAATACTCTTAAGTATTATAGCAAATTTAAACAAATCCTAACTATTATCTTTATTGATGAATGATTAAGATTTAAAATTTAAAAGCAGAAGTGTTCATGTGAATAAAGTGTATTTATAGAAAGTATACAATACTTTATATTCATTAAGATTTTTTGAATTTATTGATACCTAAGAGTGTTAGCATATATCAGTCTCTCTCTTTCTCTCTCCATTCTTTTGTTTAGAGAAGCAACAAACAACACTATTGTTCAATCTGATGCCAAAAGCAAAGTTTGTCACATGTGTATAAGTCTAGCGGGTGCCTATTTCGTGTTAGTGCTGTGTTGCTTCATGTTTGTGTTGAAAACAGGTCAAGCTACACTTTTTTCTTACTGCATTTATAATGTAACATTACACGAACACGGACCTTTCGGGTCAAGTCGTGCTAGAACCAGGTCAACCTGAACGCAATCCCTCTTTTTCCATATTACTTTATTTGACAGAAACGGGTCAGCTGATCCATTTCTAATTCTCATACCTTGCAGTCTTGGTTTTGATTGGAAGTTATACTACTATATGACCATGTTGCGTCATTTCGTGTTTGTTTGAAAAACTAATCAACGCAAACATGGTTTGGCTTGTGTTAGTGAATGTTAATCATGTTTAATTCAATATTTCCATCAATCCGAAAGGTTCTCTCCTGTATTTTCTTATACAATTGTGCGATACAAACTAGCGTGTCAGCGTGTGCTTCTTTTGGGTTCTATGCACCACCTGATGCAGTTCGAAACAAATCAGTCTACTACCAAGTAAACAGTTACAGACACACTTTAGGGTAAGGTGAGGCATGCATTTCACCTCAAATCTGAAAAATTCTTGGGTTGTTCTTATATATATATATATATATATATATATATATATATATATATAAATAGAGAGAGACTAAACTCACAAAAGAAACATAATTGAGAAGTAAAAGAGAAATTGCTTATTGATGAAAGCAAAGATTACAAATATGAAAACTAAGAAATAAGGAAATACAACAACAACAACTAAGCCTTTTTTCATACTAGATGGGATCGGCTACATGAAATAAACAAATTAATTGTGATGCTTGATTAATTGATTTCGGCGTGGGTAGGGTATAGGCTTTAGTTGATGGTGGGGAGGCTCTAAATCGCCCCTTGATAGTGGATATGTGTCTATCTTTTAAGAGATAGTTTTAGTCATATCTATTGCGAAAATATTATTCTTCGAATATCTTTATATTTTTTAGCATCGACATAAGCAAAATAAAAACCAATTAGCAATTAATCAATAAGTTTGCTTCCAAACTCGTTTATGAAACCAAGTTTCATTAATCTCATTTGTGAACATGAAATAGAAGCACACTTCACTCGAAATATAAGTGCACCTCACCCTAAAAAAAAAAATCGTGGTCCACCGATGGTGGTATCTCTTAGCACCGAGTTTCACTGTTCACAAAGCTTGAATAATTGGGGTAACTTACATTTGTGAAAGCATTGGTGCCCACAATGACATTCATGCCGTTCATCTTGATTGTCAATGCATGTGATGTGTCTTGTCGGTCACAAAACTTTAATCTAACGGTCCAAAAAATATGTGGGAGATTGATCATTGATGCATTGACACGTGGCAACCTATTGCTGCCAAAGAAGATGTCCATAGGGTGCAAATTTAATGAGCTCATGTGGCCCAAATCTTGAAAGGCCTTTAGTTGGGATAACACTTAAACCACTAAGATAAAGATGATAAAAGTGAATTAGGGTTTAAGAAAGTGAGGGTTTGATTTAGTATTGTGAGGTGATATTACACCATCATGTTTATTAAATCCTAGACACTGAACGGCTTTTAGAAACGTAAATGAACTAACAAAGACCTTATTAAAAAATTAGATATATATACATTTTGGAGAATCCAACGAGAGAGCTGTTGATCCCAATAAAAATCAAGGGTGTAGAAAGAACTTATATGATTAATATTATTTTACTCCGAAATACAATGAAAATGAAAAAAACTATTTGTGTTAGTTTGCATCAATCCACCTGTGTGTGAGAGAGAGAGGGAGATTGTGTGGTACATATATAGAATCGAGGGTTACAAGAAGATGATTGATGCATGGGGCCCCGTTCTCTCGTCCCTCACCTGCTAACAGCGTAAATCAGTTAAAATGGGACGAGTTCATTTGTTTGATCTCATAAAGTATTGCAAGCTGAATGCTACTAGCGCTAGAACATGCTAGCAGGCAAACTAACTCTTGGATGTGAAAGTACGTGTTGATACTTTAGCGTCCAATGGTCGCTGCACTGCTTCAACTTCTCATGAATTACGTCAACGAATCATTTGGCCCAATCCCTACCTATCAATGATTTCTAACGAGCCGACCGATGGAACTGGTGTGTCATAATTGCTCTCTCTCTCTCTCTCTCTACAGTTAAGAACTGTTCTTTGGAATAATTCACAATTTTTTGATGAAATTTACAAAATTCTGAATGAAAACAAAATTGACTTGAAACAAAAATATTCGTCCAACCGCGTCCATTCCTTTTTTTTCTCTCTCTCTCCCCAATAATAGTTCATGGAGTCGAGTATATAGCAAAATTACGATGACCATTCCTTTTATTTATTAGCTTTTCAAGTTCCACGTTTGAATTTCAGTTGGGTGTTGTCCATTAGAGACGAAATCTCGACTGTCTTCCCTTCATGGTCTCTTTCACTGGTTAACGAAGCAGATTCAGAGAGAAACAACAGAAGGGCAGAGACTGAAAAGGTAGAAAAAAATCAAGTTTCGTACAGAAAATGTCTTTTATTGTTTTGTTTGTGTTCTACCATAGTACAGATTCTTTGAAACTTCATCTTTTTAATTCCTGAATACCAGAAGGTTTTTTAATGGGCACAACCACTATCGTTGTTGGTATTGTGGAGGTGGGTGCGAGAGTAATTCCTTCAATTTGAATTCATTCCCCACCAGAAAATCGTACTCAAGAAGCTCCCCAAATACACGTCATGCCTTTCTGGTAAATTAAAAGTTTATTTTGTTATCAATGTCTATAATAATTTTCTTATTTTCTGAAGTTCTCTTCATCTCTTGCACAGAAACGTTTCCTCTTCCCCGAGTCCCTTCTGACACAACTATATAGATCTTTCTGGTCCTCTCTCTCTCTCATCTAATTATTTTGTTGGTGTGAACTGACCTGCGGTTGTTACGGCCGCCTGCAGCCAATGATGAGAGAGAGGGTTAAATCAGGATTCAATCAGGTCCGTGCTTGATCCTATCTTTGATCCCGTAGACAATCAATGGAAAAGGACGAAACTAGATTAGGTTGAAAATTAAATAATCTTCATAGTGATGATGGTTTATGCTCGAGGATAAGTACTACCGCTGTATTTTATATATTGAAAAATATTTTATCGTACCAATATTTTTTTATTATCAGCATAAACAAATCGTTTTCAGTTCCGTGAGTCCTCATCTTTCTCTGTTTGTTCCGGTTTCCCTCCTGACATGCCTTGGTGTGTCAGTCAGGATTCGGTTTCCTTGTTTTCTTATCGGGTATCCTTCTGACGTCTCTATAACTAGAAACTAGAAGAAAAGATCAAGGCAAATGAATCATCTATTCATCTCTTTTTCTGATTTATTGCTGAGCAAATGAAGACTCGTTTCTTCCCAGTTTGTCGCGACGATGGTCATCAAAACTGCATGCTTAGATGAGACTGAAAGGCTGATAGATTTTGCACTTAAATCGTCGATCTGATGAATCATTTGATTTGAGGTAACTGTTGGTGTCTTGTAAACCTCCGAGATCATGGCAACATACTTCTCTCCAAACACTGGCGGAATTCATCAGGCTGCAGACAATATGCAGACACTATATCTGATGAACCCGGGTTATGGTGGATTTCCAGAACCATCACCACAACGAAACATAGTCTTGATCAACCAACATGCCGGAAATCCGGCACCTTCAAATCAACAGCAGTTTATTGGTGTCCCGCTTCCGATGAGGGAACAACCATCAATTGGAGTCCGTGCAAGTGAGATGAATTACAGCTTCATGGCCTCCACTCTCAAGCTAGATGGTCTATGGAGGGACAGTATGAGTGACTTGCCCATCGGTCAGACCAGCTCTGGCACTGGTTCGGCACGAAACGTACATCAAGTTCTGGCACTGGAAAATGCTGCCGATGACGGAAAAATCGGCCGGATAGCATCACAAGTTGGTTTGAGAGGGGAGCAACAGCAAAGTGGGTTGTCACTGAGCCTGGCATCGTCGTCGAGGCTGCAGATCATGGGGCCACCTAATTCGTTCCGACAGGCTATCGGTGCCACATCAATGGTGATGCCAGAGGCACCGAGAGGAATAATTGAGGGGAATGAGGGGGAGATGGGTGTGAAGTTTGAAGATGGTCTGCAGAATATTTTGATGGGATCAAAGTATCTGAAGGCTACACAACAATTGCTGGATGAGGCGGTGCATGTGGGGAAGGGCTTAAACAGTGAAGGGGATGCCAAATCGCCGTCGAAGGACAGCAACACGAAGAAGAAATCTGCAGCGGTATTGGCGGAGGACAGCGAAGAGGTAGTAGGCATGCAAGGGAGTGAGCTTACTGCTGGAGAGAAACAGGAGCTTCAGATGAAGAAGGCTAAGTTAGTCACCATGCTGCAGGAGGTTAGATTGATACCTCGATTTAGTTTTTCTATTATGTTTATTTGTTGGTTTGTTTATTTTATTATAAGGAATACACAATCTTCATATTCAAATTATATTTTCACTATAAATTATGGATTTACATGGCTTCTTTGTTCATTCTGTCTCTACGGCTGCATAAAGCTGACTCAAAGTTGAAGAATTAACATAAAGTAGAAAGAAAGCAGAATCAGATAATTTGATGGTCAGCTCCAAACTTTACCGCTTTCCAGCTTTCATATACTAAAGATACACTGACAATTTAGGTTGAAAAGGCTTAGTTAACACTTATTAAGAGGAGAAAGGGGGATTTCCATTCCAATCATCTCAAATTCAAAAAGTCACCACTTGCTGAATTGCATTGAAGCTTTTTACTTTCCTAGACATGGAATCAAATAAATAACATATATGTGTGTGTATGCTGTGTATATTAGGAAAACAATACTCATACTACTTTTTTCTCTAATATGGGGTTTCCATAACTAAACCTGATTAATTTTTAAAAATAGTTTAAACTATAATCTATTAGTTTATTTCTCAGCAACAGACATTGTATCCACGAGGGAAAACTTCTAATGCTAGAAGTAGTACTCCCATATTCAGCCGGCACATTAATGGGCTGCCTCTGTTTCTATCAAGTCCTTTGGATGATTTTACTGTTGCATACCTTTGTCATTTTCTTGAGGGGATGTGCTTCAAAACTCAACCATGGTATGAAGAAACAGTCACATGAAAAATATCATGGATTTCAAATATTAAAAGTATTCAGTTAAATCAAATTTCACTTGTTCCTCTTCCGCTTATTTGTTTTGACCATAAAAGTGTTAAAAATGGGTTTATGTTAATCAACAGAAGAATTAAACTGTATCCTTCTTGCAATAGATTCAGCAAACCTCACAGATTCAGACTGTTCTGACTCTCGGGAATAATCAGAAGAAACATTCTATGGATTACTGTTGATCATCTGATCCTTAAGAATTAGATTTCGAGTGTTTTTTAATATATATACACACATAATACATTCACGCACAGACACAGGTATACACGCGCACATATATGTGTGTGTTGTTCTTGCGTGTGCGCCGTATTCCTTATGCTCCTTAACTTTTTATGCAAGGATGGTTCCCTGCTAACTAGGTGATACAAGGACCCGTTTGTAATTGGATATTTGCAGCCTATGAAATCTCATTAATTCTATGAATTTTAGCACTACATAAGCCGGCGCGTGCACGGGCGACACACACGCACAGAGCTAAGCTCTCATCCGTAAAATATCATTAATATGTTGGTTCTTAATTACTTTATTATAAGGTGGATCAGAGGTACAAACAATACCGCCATGAGATGCAGAAGGTTGTGTCACTCTTTGAGGCAGCAGCAGGAGAGGGTGCTGCGAAGTCTTACACTGCACTAGCGCTTCACGCCATTTCCAAGCAGTTCCGGTGCCTCCGCGATGCCATCTGCCGGCAGATCATGAACGCCAGCAAGACCTTGAGAGAGCAATCAGATGATCAAGAGGGACGGAAGGCACAATTGCAAAGCTTGACGTCGAGGCTCAGGTATGTAGATCACCAAGTGAGGGAGCAGAGGGCCCTTCAGCAGCAGCTGGGTATCGTGCAACACAATGCCTGGCGACCACAGAGGGGGCTTCCTGAGAAAGCAGTTTCAGTGCTGAGGGCTTGGCTATTTGAACACTTTCTTCACCCGTACGTGACAACTCTCTCTCTCTCTCTCTCTCTCTCTCTCTCTCTCTCTCTCTCTCTCTCTCTCTCTCTCTCTCTCTCTCTCTCTCTCTATCTATCTCTATCTCTTTCTCTCTCTCTCCCTCCCTCTCTCTCTACACACACAGAGAGAATTGTATAAGATATAAGAAACAGCCTATTTCTCGTTGTGTCCTACGTTCTTTCTCCTCTATCACAGAAAAGAGATAGAGCGTCTGAGATAGTTAAGCTCATTCTTATTGTTGACTAGCATATGACCGGAGTCTATTGCTTCCCATGGCCTACTTTCTCTTTCTCATATGAAGATAAAAGAGAAAACAGAGACTCAGTTTGTAAGATAATTAAGCTTATAAGTGTGATTAGCATCACGATATTAGCAAACCTCGATGATGGTCATCGCTTGGATCAGTAATAAGCCTTATGAGTCTAAACCGTCATACAGCTAATCAACATTGCACCATGTCTTCAACCTGCATGATTCGGTAAGAGGATTAGTTGTATTCTGCACTTTCTGCTGTGATCAACGTCGGATGGATTAGCATAAGCAATTGGCTTTGATTCTTGAACTCATAATAGTTTACGTTTTGTCACTAGATTGCCTTTCGGCATTGATTTGCCCAACAATCTTCCCCTTAAGGGGGATTAAAACACTGAAGGATCATTGGGTTATGTTTGAAATCACTGACAGCATCTGGACACAGTACAGTACCATCCCCTATCAGCAGAGAGCGGCCGAAGCACAATGAAAATGCAGGGACAAGAAAATTGGCGGATGGAATCTCCTTTATTGTAAACTAGGGACCGCAGTATATCGCAGACAAAAACTCTTCACAAACACAACCCAGCAACAGAAAAGAAGAATAGGTAATGTTCGGGGCGACTTAGCTTTCGTCGTAAACACAAAATGATACTATTACGATCTGAAAATTAAGTCTATGTTCATCCCCACCCAATTAAAGATTTTTATTGGGTACGATGCCCGCGTTGATGTGAAATAACCTAACACAAACATGACCTAGAACATGGAATTGCCACTCCCAATCGGACACTAAATAAGCCAGTCATGCTTGTCCTGCGACTCCTCCCTTTTGGTAGTTTATCATAATTACAGTAGGCCCGTCGTAACATAAAATTTGAAAAGATGAAAGTGGATAATTATGAAACAATTGATCGAGAACGCCGATGTGTGTGTGCCTGTGTCTGCATATGTACGTATTGCTCAGGATATGTACAAGGAAATAAAGTTTCTTTCCTCTCTTCTTTTATGGATCTGACTTGTTTTCTGGAGACCCGAAGAGTTTCTTCTATTTGGGACGAATTTCTTCTGTAATCGTTTTATTGCAGTCTGATTCTCCTACTTTCTACGCAGATATCCAAGAGATTCAGACAAACTCATGCTTGCCAATCAGACAGGCTTAACTAGAAGTCAGGTACTCTCTCTCTCTCTCTCTCTCTCTCTCTCTCTCTCTCTCTCTCTCTCTCTCTCTCTCTCTCTCTCTCTATATATATATATATATATATATATATATATATATATATATATATATCACATGTACGTGCATTTCCTAATATGTTCATACCCCTACAGGTGTCAAACTGGTTCATCAATGCACGGGTGAGGCTTTGGAAGCCAATGGTTGAAGAAATGTACACGGAAGAGACCAAGGAACACGAGAGTAAGAACTCTGAGGTAGAGAACACCAGCAAGAATGAAAGTAGCGAAGAGACATTAGCAACCATGATGCCTACAATTCCAGAGAGTCTTCAGACTGTAACCCAGACCATGAACAGAAACAACCAAGAAATCACGAGCATTAGTGGGCCCGGACCTTCACCACCATTTATCTCCAGAGCGACTACCACCATCTCTGGCGCCGGAAACCTTAAAAACCCAGCGGGGTTCAGCCTACTTGGCCCCTCCTCTTCGTCTGATTCTCAAACCTGCATCACCAATGAATCAGTAAAACTCAACCAGGTCACACCAAAGAAGATCAGGAAAGCCAGTTTTCAGGACTTCAATACTCTTTCGTCCATGACTATTCATGTCCAAGGTGGCGCCGGGGCCGGGTTCAGTGCAAACGAGCAGCCAAGTGGAGATGGTTATTCTCTTGCTGCTGCCATTGCTGGAAATTTTCCTTCATATCAAATTGGTGACGTTGGTAGAACATACTGTGTTCATGAGGCTTTTGCACCTGGGGTTTCTAGTAATGGGGTATCACTCACTCTAGGCTTACCTCACAGCGATTCACTTTCTTTACAAGGAGGACGACAACAACAAGCATATCTTTCTACTCAAAATGTGGCATTGGGGAAGAGAAATGAGGTACCGGCTGAAACTTCCACTGAATTTTTCAGTCTGGATTCAGCAGCAGCAGCAACAAACCAAGCTAATGCCTATGATAACATCACCATTCAAGGCAGGAAACGATTCGCAGCTCAGTTGCTACATGACTATATGATTTGAGCATCAGAAAACCTTACGATATCTGTTTTTTTCTTAGAAAACCTCTCTTTGTAACAGTATTACTAATCCTTAAAGTGGTATCTAGGTAAAGTTAGCGGTTACCGTACACTTTGACAGCAATACACATTGAATGCTGGGTTCCATCTGGCTGCATTTTAAGGTGGAGTTACTAAGCCAATGTTGAATAGAAAATACAGGAAAAAGGATCATGCAAGCATAGAATATTGGGTACAAGAATATTATGTTGTTCAGTCAAGTGCTGTAAACTATTTTGTCCTCATTCATGTTGGTTTGAAGATTAATATTCAGCAAATGGTGTGACAAAGAAACAACTTTTCATATGGATAAAAGATGATTTTGACTGAAGTATATCTACTTGTTTATCCTATTTGTTTTGATTATTCAAGATGCATGTGATATTTACTCTCATTCAACATAAGACATGATCGTTTACAACAACTAGATCGGCAGCTACATGGATTCTTTGTTTTCAGATTGCATTTATCTCAATATAAATTAGATCATTCTTTATTGTTTCTTTTCAACACTTTTATGATCAACCTCTTTCTCTTTTAACATTTTCACAATCTAGTTTTTCATATCTTTTTATGGGAGTATCATTGGGTTGACTTTCTATATGTTTAAACCATGTTAAATGATTTTTTCCTATTTTATCCTATATTGGTGCTACTCCTAATTTGTTTCTAATAACCTCGTTATATATATGGTCTTTTCTTATGTGAGTGCTTAGTCATCTCAACATCTTCATTTCTACTACATACATCTTTTGCACATGTTGATGATTAATTATCCAACACTTAGAACTATAAAACATAGCATGTTTAATTGTTGCTCTATAATATTTACCTTTCAACTTCAATATTATCTTCTTATCACATATAGTACTTGATGTTAATCAATCAACATTAATTCTATACATAACATCTCTATTATTTTTTTCTCACTTTGAAAAATTGACCCTAGGTGTTTAAAACTTTTCTTATAAGAGGTGCAATGTATGCCAATCTTAATTTTTATGTCCTCTGAAATACCCAAATGATCAAACTTACATTTCATATATGGGTATATTGTACTCATGAAAATATTCAATAATAGATCTATCAGGCATGAAGGTTTTTCTTTTTTGCTTTAAAATATTCCCTAAGACATCTTAATAGGTGAATCGCTTCAATAATAGATCTACTGGGCATGGATCTGAATTGGTTCTATGTTGTACTCGATACTTGTCTTAACCTACGTTCGATAATTCTTTTTCATAATTTCATAGTATGGGTCATTAACTTGATACCTCGATAATTCGTATAATTCTAAATGTCTCCATTGTTCTTATATATGGGCATAAGTGTACTCCCTCTCTATTCCTCGGACATATTTTAGGTTCTCAATATTTCACTAAATAGACTTGTGAGCTAAGTGAGCCCTATCTCTCCTAAGATTTTTTATACTTCTATAAGAATATTGCTGGGTTCTACAAATTTACCAACCTTTATATATTTAAGAGCTTTTTTGACATCATTATTTTGAATACACTGATAGAAATTAAGTTTATATACTTTTATGATTTGACTAACTCTCTTAAGCTAATAGTACTATTTGTATTTTAGTAGAAAGTTTATAGAAATAATTTTCCTCCTTAGTTTTTTCCTCCTTAATTTTCTTATCTATAGCCTTAGTTATATTAAAAATATCTCTTTCACCTTTTTTTGAGTTAACCTTTTTCTATAAATCCTCTCAAATTTTACCTTTTGCTTCACTAACGGTTTTTTTGATGGGCGGAGGCTTAGCTGTGTGCCTGCTGTTCATCCAGTAAGGATCAACCTCACCCTATCTTATTGTCAAGAGGAAAGCACCCAGAAGAAGGCCAACGTATTGTTCGTCCTGTTATATTTACTTACTTCAAAGGGCCACGTATGCATCATAATACTTTTAATTTTTATAACGGTGTAGTCCAGGCACACACTCATCTATGCTTAAATCTACGTTCATTCAAGAATTTAAAAAATATTTAATACATTAAATACCAAAATATAAATAATAATTTTTATTTTTAAATTTAAAACTTCACTATTGATCGTGTGGATGTAGCCAAATAGTAGAAAACTTTAAGTGAATTTAAACATGAATTAACGTGGGAACAATATGATGATATTGGCTAACATCCATTGACATGGTGGATTCCTCTCTCAAGCTTATGTTTGGCCGTAACTTCCTCCCACTCATTTCTTTGCTTTCTCCTATATTTCAAGTCAATTTTAATACAAACAGGGTGCCAGTAAATGAATAGAACAATTTTGACTTTTTTATTTAAACGAACTGTTTCCCTCTTTTCCTTAAAAAACTGCCGAATACAGACATACGGATTCGCTTGTCCACAAGTTTTAAAGTGCCCTTATGTAGCCTTTATCATTAATGTTGACCGAACGATCTCATCTAATAAACGAGTGAACAGCAAGGAGCAGCTGGAGCATCCGAGTAAGGAAAGATGAAAGAGGGGAGGACCCCAAATCAATAAATTTAGAAGAAAAGGACCGAATCCTGTATGTATCATTCACCAAAAATTAAAGCAATATTTCTCTAAGTCCCACAGTTTTAAATAGTGCTGCATTGTTGTTGCTTGACCCTCTTAAATATTCTCTTTCAGTAGATCTCTCAGCAAACCCTTTTTTTTAGCCGATACTTGGTGGACCTGTTTAATTTGACTTATTACTCTCTAGTGCAGTCTTGCCAGGTCCGATCGAATTTGGAGACTGGCTAAGTCAGCTCAAACATGTAGATATGGTCTAGCCGATTCAGAAGAGTAAGCCAAGATGAACTCATATATAAGTATATATGGTCACTCAAAATAGCCATGATGTGCACCGCGTTAGCTCAACGGTAGGGCGCTCTTGTGCCGTTGCTGGTGGTGGGGAGTTCAAATCCCAAAGGTTGTATGTGTGGGTGTGGGTGTTAGGCCTCCTCTTGTAACAAAAAAATTAACCATGATGTGCTCAAGCAAGTACAAGGGTAGGGCTAAAATTAAGTGAACTTCATAAATTGGGGTCTAGCCCTATGATGTTTTGGTCAGGACCTCTAGGAGCACCAAGCATGCCCATTGCCTGTTGATTAATGGGACCGATCGAATCGGTCTACAGTCCAAAACCTGTAGGACACTTGGATATATTATGTGAGTGGTTCAAGTTGATGAAGACTGGGTTCACAGATGGGTCTGGTAAGCACCAACGAGTGCCCATTTTGGGCTGTATATAGTACACGATCCACAAGGCTAAGGTCAATTGAACCCAAACCACGCTAATATGGTCTAAGTTAGGCTTACCCTTGTAGGATTGTCAACCAAACTGATAAATTAAAAATATATTAATTTGAAATCAGAAAATACTGAAACCGCTTATTTTGAGCGGAACGTTTAAAATATTTGCAGAAAAGCTTGTTCTTTTACAGGAAAAGTTTTTACAATATCAAATTTGAAAAATTAATTAAAGGAAGAATGGCCGAGAGGGAGAAAGAGAATTCCACAAGAGTGGATGATTGATACGTATGGTCAAAAGGCAGCACCGCCCGGGCGAACAGCCCAACCCTTCGGACGAACTACCTCTCGAGGCGGCGAAGAGAATTCCAGAAGGTGCTGTTTTGACACTACTCATACTCGTTGCCTAAATCTCTCTCTCTCTCTCTCTCTCCGTGTCGTGGCAATCCGTGGCACCTTTGACTTCTCTTTCGTGGACTTCCTCTCTCTTTCTCTCTCGTCAATCATCTACAATGGTCCCCTCGCCTTCCCCCAGCACCCCCAATAACTCTCTCTCTCTCTCTCTCTCTCTCTCTCTCTCTCTCTCTCTCCGTGTCGTGGCAATCCGTGGCACCTTTGACTTCTCTTTCGTGGACTTCCTCTCTCTTTCTCTCTCGTCAATCATCTACATATTAGTCATTAGTCATGGTCCCCTCGCCTTCCCCCAGCACCCCCAATAACTCTCTCTCTCTCTCTCTCTCTCTCTCTCTCTCTCTCTCTCTCTCTCTCTCTCCGTGTCGTGGGCAATCCGTGGCACCTTTGTCTTCCCTTGCGTGGACTTCCTCTCTCTTTCTCTCTCGTCAATCATCTACATATTAGTCATCGTCCCCTCGCCTTCCCCCAGCATCCCCAATAACACACTCTCTCTCTCTCGTGCGCGCCCCGCTCGCTTGGCGAATTGGTAACCGAAGAAATTTCGTTCTAGTGATTGGTATCTGGTGTAGTTCCATGGAAGAAATCGAGGTCCCTTCCTTCTTCATTTGTCCAATCTCTCTTCAGACCATGAGAGATCCCGTCACCATGTGCACAGGCATCACATACGATAGAGAGAGCGTGGGGAAATGGATCTTCTCGTACAAGAACAAGCAGTGCCTTGTAACAAAGCAGCCTCTCACGGATACCATGATTCCTAACCACACTCTTCGCCGTCTCATCCAACATCGGTGCACCGAGAACGCCTCTCATGGCGTCGAAAGGATCCCAACACCCAAGCCCCCGTTGACACAGCAACCATCCTTAGCATATTCCAAGATTTCCATTCTGAAGATCATGGTACCCAATTGAGAACTCTCCTCAAGCTCAAGACCATTGTCTCCGAGAGCGACCGCAACAAGAACTGTGCCCGGACTGCCGGAACGGCAAAGTGTCTCGCTGGCCTCATCCAGACACTCACACATCAAGCATGCTTTGTGCTTAAGATGGTGTTTGAAGGATTGAACCCAGTTTCCTTGATGAGTGTGAGGGGAGATCTCTTGGATGGTATTGTGCAAATAGTGAAAGATCAGATCTCTCAACAAGCAACAAAGTGTGCGCTCCAGGTTTTGATAGAGGTCTCTAAAGGGGGAAGGAATAGAGTTAAAATTGCTGATTGTGGTGCGATTCCAGTGCTGATAGATTTAATAATAGAGACTTCAGACAAGAGGATGATTGAGATCTTGATGTGGCTATTAGATATGATTTGTGGCTGTGCGGAAGGAAGAGCAGATTTGATTCAGCACGCGGCAGGAATAGCAGCCGTTTCCAGAAAGATGATGAGAGTCTCCGTTACTACCAATCATAGGGCTGTAAGGATCGTGTATTCCCTTTGCAAGCACTCAGCAAACCCTGTTGTGATTCAAGAGATGCTTGAAGTTGGTGCTGTTTCAAAGCTGTGCATGGTTCTGCAACTAGAAGGAGATACGATGACTAAGGAAAAGGCTAAAAAGATGCTTAGGCTGCATTCCAAGACTTGGATGAACGCACCTTGTGCACCTTATCATTTATTGTTTGGTTCTCCCTTCAACAAACACTGGAGTTTTGCAAAGAGATTTTCTTTCCTTTTTTGTAATTCTTTTCTTCGTAATTTTTTTTTAATTAAAGAGGTGTACATAAGAAAAATTGTTATCAATGTTAATTATGCCATTCCTGCAGCAATCGAATCTTTTGGGACTTTTTTCGCGCCATTATCCAAGTAGTTTGTGGATAAAGATGAACGCTGTGGAATGAATCATGATATATATATATATAGAGAGAGAGAGAGAGAGACAGATAGACAGAGATACGCACACGCGCAACCACCACAAAAATATTTGTTTGTTTATTTGATTATTTATCGGTTTCCTGAGCAAAAATTAATTATATTGGTTCGGAAATGGTATAATATAGCAGCTGCATGCACTTCACGTTCCACTCAAAATCGCCAAGCGTTATCTTTCCATGATAATTCCCTCTCTCTCTCTCTCTCTCTCTCTCTCTCTCTCTCTCTCTCTCTCTCTCTCTCTCTCTCTCCGTGGCTTCTCGAGCTATGATGAGAATTGCATTGTTTCTGCTCCTGTTTTAGTTGCAACTCATATAATGTTGATACTGAGAATCGCTACGTAGTATACCCTTCTTAGTCAGTTGCAACTAAAAATAAGTTGCCTTCGTAGTATACCCTTCTTGGTCGGTCGCTACGTTCTCCCTCCAAAAGGCGTAAACTGGGCTTGATGTGAAAAAATAAATATGAATTAAAATGAGATAAACCTTACTACAACGACAACAACAAAGTCTTTTTCACATATTAAAGTCGGATACATGAATTCTTACCATAGAGTCCGATCAGTTAATTCAACGTAAGTCAAATGATTCTCTATTGCTTCTTTCCAAGAAAATAGATAATTGGATTACAATCGATCAAAATTTCATTAAGTTCAATTAATAGGAAATTACTTCATCTCTCCATATTTGGCAAGTTATGATAAATAGAAACTGAAACCTGGACACAAGTATGACAGCAAGGGCCCTTTCCTACCTCTCACACCTTTCTCATGTAATAACTGCAAAGTCAGTCCTCGGCGTCTCTATTTCCGGAAGGCATCGAGGAAAGTCGCGTAACATCAATAGAGTTTGTTGCATGTATGCGACCGCTAAGCATTTGAGGATCGATAGTTTGCTGCAATTTCTGGGAACGCATGGATAAAGGAAAACCTCAATTTTGGGTTACTGGTGCATTTATCTAACAAGAATGAGTGAATTTCCATGAATTAGCTGCACTCTACACTTAGTTTTCGTCTCTAACGAGTAATCTTTTACGTAATTGAGCACGATTACCAATCGATTTCAATTCAAGTTATTTAGGTCAAGTAATGCAAATGTATAAATTCGTAAGTTGTTGTCACTGAGATCGGACAACCTCACATCTCACGGAGATCCCGGTATATGATGAGTGTGGGGCGTGTCGGGGTTGACTGCTTCCCTGAAGAACATCGGAAGTGATGGGTCCCTGGTACTTCGACTGAGCATATGTCATGGTAGATTGGTCATCATCAAGGACTGGGAGCTTTATGGGGCTCTTCCCAAGGTGTGTCGAGCTTGTGCTGAGGTTCGAATCCGATTCAAATTAAAACCTCAAAAATACACTATGTTTGAGTCATCTCGTGGGGGATTAGATATGTCGCATAATGTATAACAGGGTCACATGTTTTTGGCTATATCTCTCTTGATGCACCTTTAATTGATGTGATTTTTTATGGTTAGAAACTAGACTCGTAGGCTAATGGACTAAACCTCGAATGATTATGATAAGAATTGAAATTTTGGTGAATTTTCTAATCTTTTGTAGATTTCATGAGCAAACTGCTTAAAGGTCTCTTGAGATGGTTAGCTTGTCTTCGCTATAACTCTCTTGTTCGAAATATGATTAGTAAGATTCTATAAAAGAAGGTATGAAAAGACTTTTAAAAGATCACAACTCAAACAATTAGGGTTAGAAATGACTGAGTTACAGCCGATCCTCAAGAAGGTACACTCAGTCAACACAAATCTCGGGTGTTTCTAACAAGGTCTAATTGTTTTTATTGTATCTCAGTTGTTCGAGCTCTTATTCAAGAGATTCTTCTTCCATAAGAAAGCAGACATGGCAGAAATGGATTTTTGGTGAAGTTGTGATAAGAGTGATAGTTGTGGGTTTGATTATACAATTGAATATATAAAGACCAAACTTAAAAAGAAACATAGTTGATAATGAAAAGAAATTATATTGATCAAAGCAAAGGCTGCTACAACTATGAAAACTAAGAAATAAGAAATTAAACATATTGATTGGGATGCCTTTGAATGATTTATCTTTAACGTACGAAGTTATCCTATTTATAGTTGATGATGAGCGCTCTCTAGATCATCCTTTACTCTTATAAATAAGTTTTTGTAACTTACATTGGGTAAGTTACCGAACCTTCTCCTTTTCTCTTCTTCATTTTCTTAACTTATGGTGCAGTTGCTCATAATTCTTAAATAGTTGACATGTGTCTATCTTTTAGGAGGTAGTTTTAGTCATATCAGGTAAGAAGCACTTATTTAGATACCTTTACAATTTTGGCATCAGCATAATCAAAACAGAAACCAATTAACAATTAATCAATAAGTTTACATCCAATCTCGTTCCCGAATCTGAAAACAAGTTCCATTAATCTCATTGCAAAATCTTTTGCAATGCTATCATCTAACTATGTCCAACATGTTGACATATTGAGACACATACAGACAGCCCGCTACCACAAACTGCATGGACAAAACTACGGCCAGTGTGCATGAAATCAACAAGTAACACACACACACAGATATATATATATATATATATACATATATATGTATATATATACATATATACATATATATATACATATATATATATATATGTATATATATATATGTATATGTATATATATGTATATGTATATATATGTATGTATATATATATATATGTATATGTATATATATGTATGTATAGATATATGTATGTATGTATATATATATGTATGTATATATATGTATATATATATATATGTATATATATATATATATATATGGGTGTGTGTCCCACGTAGGGACTTCGCTCTGTCTTGCGGAACCAATACCGATCAAATGAAAAGAATGCAGACTAGACTTGTGGTTCTTGACTGTGTTCAGCTGTGGGTTTCGTTGGTCCATGAACTGGGTCAGGTTTACCGAAACCGGACCGACTTGACTTGAACCTGTCCTCTGTATAGCAATTGAAGGATTAAGGAGTATCTATGAATTAGCGGCTCATATGATCAACAACTGAAAGCTCCTTGTGTTTGAATCACTGTGCAGTAGTTTTGGACCTCTTGTTCATGAAATCGAATTCATGGTCGTGAACTATATAAGTAAGTCGTTGGTTGTATACCCCAAAGTCATATATTCACGCAAGAGCCTTTCTTCTTCATAGTATTGATAATATCAATGTGTTGACCGATGATTTGTCTTTGTTGATGTCAAAAAATTGTGAGAGATGAGTAAAAAGCTTTCTAGGTCAAAAAAAAGAGGACGTTTAGGCCCATGACATAAATGAGCTTCAAGGCACGAAGTAACGGTGATGACAGCTGGTAAGCCATACTTAGCACTGCGACATGAAGGCAATATCGGCTATGCGAGTAAGAAATTATTGGAAACCATACGTACAAATTATGGATTCAACTATTGCCTCCTCCAGATAAGTCTATAAATAGTGATTGTAGTGTTCACCTTCCTGTAAGAATAGTCTCAACTTAGCTTACCGGTATTTCTTTCAATGTGACAGTGTTATGCGTAGCATGCCTCGTTCTATTGTCTTCCTTCCTTAAACGTATGATATCCATGACAACGGAGATATGCTTAGTAGAATTCCTAGAAACTCACTTTTAATGCTTAAAGTTTTATTCATCTTATCTCCTTTGAGAACGAGGGTCAAAATTCTCTAGCACTCTGCATCATGTTTGGCTCACTTAAGTGGGTTTCTACAAATTCTATTTGAATTGTTGATATCTTTGATGACAACAGACCATATTTTAATGAAATATGGAGAAACCAAAAGATCCCCAAAGAATGGAGAGCGAGTACACTTATACCCATATATAAGAGCAAGGGAGGCATTCAAAATTGTGCGAATTATCGGGATATCAAGTTAATGAGTCATACTATGATATTGTGGGAAAGAATTATCGAATATAGATTAAGACAATTATCGAATACAACAGAGAACGAATTTAGATTCATATCAGCCAAATCTACTGTTAAAGTGATTCACCTTTGAGACATCTTATGAAACATTTTAGAGCAAAAAAGAAAGACCTTCACATGATATTTATTGATCTAGAAAAAGATTAAGATAGGGTACCGAGAGGTTCTTTGAAAAACCTTAGAAAAAAGAGGTATCCCATTGACATAAATAAGCCTTATAAGAGACATGTACGATGGTGCAAAAATATTTGTGAGAACTCATGAAGGAATGATGGACTTCTTTTAAGTTAATATTGGGTTACATCAAGGATCAACTTTAAGTCTATCCTTATTTATAATAGTGATTGATGAGTTAACAAAACATATTCAAGATAAAGTATCTTGGTGTATGTTATTTGCATATGACATTGTGTTAGTGGAGGAGTTTAAGAAAAAAGTTAATAGAAAATTGGAACTATGGAGAGAAACATTAGAAAGTAAAGGCTTTTGACTTAGTATAACAAAGACAGAATATATGCAATGTAAGTTTGATCATTTGGTTACTTTAGAGGACATAGAAATTAAAATTGGCACATGTTGCATCCCCAAAAGGAAAGTTTTAAATACCTAGGGTTAATTTTTTAGAGTGATGGAGATGTTACACATAGAATTAATGTTGGTTGGTTCAAATGGAGAGGAGCATCAAGTATTCTTTGTGATAAGAAGATATCGTTAAAGTTAAAAAGTAAATATTATAGAGCAACAATTAGACCTACCATGTTTTATGGTTATGAGTGTTGTGTAGTTAATCATCAATATGTATAAAAGATGTCTGTGACAGAAATGAAGATGTTGAGATGGATGAGTAGTTGTTATACAAGAAAAGACTGTATACATAATGAGGTTATTAGAAATAAATTATGTGTGGCACCAATAGAGGATAAAATGAGAGAATATCATTTAAGGTGGTTTGGACATATAAAAAGAATATCAAAAGAAGAACCTCTAAGAAGGTATGAAAAACTAGATTTTTAAAGTATTAAAAGATGTAGAGGACGACCACAAAAGTGTTGAAAGAAACAATAAAGAATGATCTAGCTTATTGTGAGTTAACTACTAACATGGCACATGATAGGGCTATGTGGCAAAGAATCAATGTAGTTGACCTGTCTAGTATGGAAAAAGGCTTAGTTATTGTTGTTGTATTCAAGTCATCTTTGCTATGGATCTTCGCAAAGCTATTTAGGCTGGTAGTCACAAGTCAATGTTTTGTCCACTTTCTTTGCAAGAGCAATGCATGATGACCATGTAGTTGTTAGCATCTTGGCCACTCATTCAAAATTTATTCAGAGAAAGCACACGAGAAAGTTTTCCAAAAACTGGAGATCAGTAATGAGCTAGTTTTTTTGGACATGACACGCACATGCGCATGTGCATGTGCATGCTCTCACACACAAATGTAAATTGCATACATCGACATGTCTTAGGTTATTAACTCAAGGCAACAAAATCACACTTGTGGACATCTATTCACATGTTTTAGATAAAATAAAATTTGAAAATATTATAACATATCAATACTATAATGACTAAAACTTGTTAATTCTTTCAAATATCTATACATTAAGGGTGTAATGTTGCTTATTATTTGGACGAGCTTGAAAATCTTATATAAGTTAACGACCTAATGATACACCTAAAGTCTTATAATATACCTAGCTTATAATTACAGGTTCAAACCTCTCTGCTCCTTTACCACCAGCTTCGTTGTTTCTCAAATTTAGGATTTGCAATGATCGTGTTCTCTCTCTCTCTCTCTCTCTCTCTCTCTCTCTCTCTCTCTCTCTCTCTCTCTCTCACACACACACACACACATATATATATACATATATATATAGAGAGAGAGAGAGAGTTCCGTATGGCAATAGCCGCAAAATATTTTAATAGAATTTAAACAATGAATTTTTGGGTCTCCAGTCCGAATGTGAAAGAAGGAAGATTACATTAGGTTCTTCACAATCAATATAAAACTTTATTGGATTTACTATGATGGATTCTTAGTAAAATTCGAACAATGAATCTTTATTTCATTCACTTCCTGATAATTAGAGTGATGCAGACTTTGTGCCGATATCATATTACATGCCAAATTTGGATATTTAAGAAACAAGATGGCATATGATCAAGGAGATCGTTGTGAAGCTTTCTATAAGTTCAACAGATTCGCTATAGTCCAGGGCAACTTGGCTCACTCTAAAAAGGAAGAAAAACTCGGAAGAAAACTATAGCCCACGGTTTTCTCTCACCCTAAAAGGTTTTCTAGATCTACCAATGATTTAGCGGCGACCTTTATGTCCAAGGAGGAGATTTTTTCTTCTTTTCTTGGTTTACAATAGGCGTCCGAAGCCTAACACAGTACTCATGCACCTCTCTTGGGGAATCAAACTCGTTACCTGCATCACGGGCAATGATTTGCAAGGGGAATTTCTTCTTTTTTTGTGTGTGTTACAAGAGGAAGTCGAAGCCTAACACACAGACCCACACATGCATTCTCTAGAAGCCGAATTTTCCACCAACAACGACGGTGGTAGAGTGGCCTACCGCTAAGCTAAGGCTCTCGGTGCAGGGGATTTTCGAACCCGAGGAATCTGCAACTCACATGGCCATTAAAGTTCATGTGACCATCATGTTACAGGACATTTTGTTCGGCCATAGAAAGACGAACATTAATTGTGTGATTTCATTTTTAATCGCACCAACCAAATGCACAATTTGCAACCAAGTTTCACTGGTAACGTACTCCCACTTTGCTAAGCAAATCAGGTTTAGCAAATGGCAACAATACTGAATGCAGGTACTTATCTTATTGACTCCGGATGGTTATTTTTTTCTCATTGTTAAATCACATATGTGTTGGCTTGGAGTATGTTTACCACAACGAGAGGCTAAAGCCTAAGATAGACACATTAACTCCTTGAGAGTTTAACTCCCCACCAGCAACAACGGTGCTCAACTGTCGTGCTAATCGAACTAATCCGGTCTTGTTGATGATACTTTAGTAACATATGGTGTGCATTGATTTATTACATAGAAGCCAACGTGTAATACCTTTTGATTTTGATTTGTTTAATGCTACTTGTTCATCATGCCGCATGTGTCAAAGGTAGAATATTTTTTGTTGCTTATTATGGTGTATGTATTTATTGTCATATACCAAAAAATAAACCGTATGCATTTATTGACGTGTACCGAAGAATAAAAGTCATACAAGTATATCACATTAAATAAATCAAACGGCATTACCTCTTACCATCTAAATGACATAAACCATGGAGGGTACTAAAATGTAAGTATAAAGTATTGATTTGAAAGTTTCACAAACCATAGTGTTATCTCTATAAGCTATATATATAGCCCATGGTCAAATCCGTGAACTGTCACAAGTAAAAAAATGACTATCAGAGTGTTTTGTTAACGATACAATGTTGATTATAATCAGTTAGCAAAAAATGCACAGTACGCAATACTCTACTGAAGAGGAAGAGTTGGGAACGGTTTTGTCTTGATTATATCAACAGTAAAAAGAGGTTTCCAAATGCCATTTTCCTATCAGTAAAACAGCAACATGGGCTGATTTGGAACGGGAATTGAATTTCTAGACCCGTCACCGAATTTGTCACTTTAACGAGTATACACTGTCCCCTTTATTCAAGCTGCATGCATAAGCCTCGGTTCAACCTGCTCTAATAGCTTTTATGGTGCTGAAGGTATAACTAGACATGGCTGGTTGGGAACCCGTCCGATGGCTCGAACTGAAACGGAGGACCCTTCGCTTTCAGTTATGATTCATGTCTTCGAAAACCGGATTAGAACCAAAACCGAAACAAGCAATTCAAAACCACCACTATTCTTTAAATATTTTTCTAATATATGTTATCACAAGTAAATTCTTAGCTCAACGGTAGGGTGCTCTCACCATTGCAGCTGGTGGAGAGTTCTCTTTCTAGAGAGCACTTGTCCTGGTAAACCGAAACCCAACATATCTAGGGAACTAGGCATCGGTGTGAGACCTCTAAAGTTATTTTCTTGGAGTAACTTCAAAATTTAAGATATGAGTGAATTCTTTTCAAGTCTTGAGATTAGTTTACTTTCTCAGGTCAATTCTTGAGGATTCATCAAGATATTACATGTTAAGCCCACCTATAATGAATCCTAAAACCCAAATAGAGGAGCATTCTACGTTTGTCGCTGTTAGAAATATTGATCTTTTTAGCAGTAGTGCACAGTAAATAATGGTGACTTCCAGCTTTGACTGCATAGACAAGAGTGGAACTCGATGTCATGACGTCGAGGACTAGAGGTGTCCAAGGAACCAACAAAACCGAAAGAAACCACTAGAACCGAGCCAATCCGGAAGAAAAAGACATGGCAATTTGGTACAGTTATGAGGTTCGAAGCAAACCATTCTACAAAGTACTACATCATGAGATTATATGGATCACCATCCTATTTATTTTAGGGTATGGATAAATAGCAAGTGAGCAAAAACGAAAGACCTTCACATTATATTTATTGATCTAGAAAAAACTTATGATAGGGTACCGAGGGAGGATCTTTGGAAAACCATGGAAAAAAAGGGTATCCCATTGACATATATTAACCTTATAAGAGACATGTATGATGGTGCGAAAACATGTGTGAGGGCTCATGAAGGAACGACAAACTTCTTTGAAGTTAATATTGGGTTACATTAAGGATCAACTTTAAGTTCATACTTATTTATAATGGTGATGGATGAGTTAACAAAACATATTCAAGATCAAGTACCTTAGTGTATGTTATTTGCAGATGACATTGTATTAGTGGAGGAGTCTAAGAAAAAAGTTAATAGAAAATTAGAACTATGGAGAGAAACATTAGAAAGCAAAGGCCTCCGACTTAGTAGAACAAAGACAGAATATATGGAATGTAAGTTTGATCATTTGGCTACTTCAGAGGACATAGAAATTAAAATTGGCACACATTGCATTCCCCAAAAAGAAAGTTTTAAATACCTAGGGTCAATTTTTCAAAGTGATGGAAGAATTGATGGAGATGTTACACATAGAATTAATGCTGGTTGGTTAAAATGGAGAGGAGCATCAGGTATTCTTTGTGATAAGAAGATACTATTAAAATTAAAAGGTAAATATTATAGAGCAGCAATTAGGCCTGCCATGTTTTATGGTTCTGAGTGTTGGGCAATTAATGATCAACATGTACAAAAGATGCCTGTGACAGAAATGAAGATGTTGAGATGGATGAATGGTCATACAAGAAAAGACCGTATACATAATGAGGTTATTAGAAACAAATTAGGAGTGGCACCAATAGAGGATAAAATGAGAGAACATCGTTTAAGATGGTTTGGACATATAGAAAGAAGATCAAAAGAAGAACATGTAAGAAGGTTAGAAAAACTAAATTTGGAAAGTATTAAAAGAGGTAGAGGACGACCACAAAAGTGTTGGAAAGAAACAATAAAGAATGATCTAGCTTATTGGGAGTTAACTGCTAACATGGCACACGATAGAGATCTTTGGAAACAAAGAATCCATGTAGCCGACCCCATCTAGTATGGGAAAAGGCTTAGTTGTTGTTGTTGATAAATAGCAAGTATTATACATCACATTATTTGGATCAACTGTCCAAATTTAATATATGTGTACGAGGTTATAAAATTCATATAATATATTATATTATTATTATATGAAAATTGGATCCTTCTTATTAGTAACGTTGTCCACTCATACTCAATCATGATTATGACTTTTTGGTGACATAAGTATAATTTTGAAGGTTATAAGAATATTTTAAAAAATTATGAATTATAATTTTATTACACTTATACTATGAAAAACAATTATTGGCCATGAATAGGTCTCTCTCTATATATATACTTGAAACTTATCAAGATTCCATCTCTCAATTATATAATATATGAGTTTTATAACCTTGTATAGATATAAAATATGGGTCATAAATCCAAATAATCTCATGACATAATACTTTGTATTTATCCAAACCCTAAAATAAGTAAGTTGGTGGTTCAAAACCAAACCAAATTGGAACCGCCAGTTAGGTTTGGTTCGGTTCTAGACATGGTATGGTTTGCTTAGGCTCTTTAAAAACTAAGAATCAAGAATAATAATCTTGTTTGAGGTTGAGACTAGATTTGAACCAAATCAACCATAACACACCAAATCAGGACTTTCTTAGGAAGTCCTCACAGGTGCACCTAGACATGGCCCGTCATAGGTGCACCTAGACATGGCCGGTTTGGATCACCTTCAAAACCGTCAGTTACGCTTCATGAATTTTAGAAATTGGTATGGAACCAGCAGTTTCAAAATGTTATTTATTAAATATATATTATTATTAACGTTTGCATTCATAAGAATGTTCATGGTTTAACTGTAGGATGTACTTTGGGTGTGAAATTATTGTCATTTTCAATCAAGCATTAATGGTTCGAGTTGCACCAGTTGATTCAGTTATGGTTCTGGGTTTCAGATAACTGAAAACAGTCCGATCTGGTTTACCCGGACATGTCTAGGTACACCCCCTCACGTGGTCTACCCAGTATTAAAAAAAAAATCTTGGTAAAGGTTACGGTAATGTTAAGGTTACACCATAGTAACTTGTTCCATTGCATGTGCAGAACAGCAGCACTTTCAATCCTCGCCATTCTCAGTGTTACAGTGAGAAATACATGAACTTTACAACAAAAGAGTGACTCCTCCTCCTTCTTGTGATAGTTCTGTCTTGAAAATTGCATTGAAAGATTCATTGGGAAAATGTATTTGGCGACTGATTGTGACTTCTTACTGCAACAGCACAATTATCATACTGTCATGCCCATGCTCTCTCTCTCTCTCTCCGTCTGCATGAAGGTATGCCTGTATTTACTCGAGTGTAACGCAATCTAGTTCAATAACTTATCCAACAAGTCTTTTAGTAGAAAAAACATTTTGGCCACGAAAACATTTAGAAACCTGTATCAGTAAGTTATTTTACATATTATATATATATATATATATATATATATATATATATATATATATATATATATATATATATATATATATATTATAGAGAGAGTGATTGAATCTTATAATAAAAATATCTTTCATATTTTTTAAAATCTTTTATAAATTTTGAAATTAAGTGATTATAAATAAACCTACTCAAAATCCAATATATATATATGAAAAAAATTGGATTTTACCTACTCACGCTCATTCATGCGGTCATCTATTCTTTTGAGTGGTGCGAGTATAATTTTAAAAATTTTAAGAAATTTTAGAAAAATATAAAAATATTTTTTATTACACTTATATCACCCAAAATAACTCCGCCCATGTAAGGGATCACCCTTGCATTGCCGGTCCCAAGCCCGGATAAAGGAGGAGGGTTGTGTTAGGCTTCCGACAGCCAGCGTAAAACTTCGTCGGATTTCTACAACATGGATTACAAAAATTATGAGCATTGCTTTGGGGCGTCCCCGCCTAGCGACGTGCTGTAGAGCCCGAATGCAGTAAGAAGTAAGCAAGGGCCACTACATTTTCCCCCGAATGTAGTGAATCAATTGCAGAGAGGGTTCCCACATCATGGACGGGTGTGGGTAAAGAAGTTAGTCCCGCTACATTGCCGCCCGAATGTAGTGAAAAATTTTCAGAGAGGGTCTCCGCATTTTGATTATGGACGGATGCGGGGGGTAAGAAAGCTAGTCCTAGATAATAAGATTCGTATTGGTTCTTGGAATATCGGAACATTATCGGGTAAGCTAATGGAGGTGGTAGATACTATGATTCGGAGAAAGATTCATATTCTATGTTTACAAGAGACAAAATGGGTTGGAGAAAAAGCAAAGGAGATAGAGGATATAGGTTTTAAATTATAGTACTCAGGTAAAGAAAAGGCCCGAAACGGAGTTGGTATTATCATAAATAAAGATTTAAAGGAGAGTGTAGTAGACATACAACGATATGGTGACCGAATCATGACATTGAAATTAGTGTTAGGAGTAGAGGTTTTGAATATAGTTTGTGCTTACGCACCCCAAGTAGGACTAGAAGATAGTATAAAGACAGTTTTTTGGGAAGAGTTAGATAAGGTGTTTCAAAAGATTCCACAAAGGGAGATGATTTGTTTAGGAGGAGATTTAAATGGACATGTCGGTAAAGAGGCATTAGGATATCAAGGGATTCATGGAAACTTTGGTTATGGGGATATAAACGAGGAAGGTAGGGAGATTTTAAATTTTGCTATGTCATTTGATCTCTTTATAGTCAATACAATCTTCAAAAAACGAGATGAACATTTAATTACTTATAAGAGTGGCTTATCACAAACACAAATTGATTACTTTATTTGTAGAAAAAAAGATAGAGCGTGTTGTAAAGATTGTAAGGTAATTCCAGGAGAAAGCTTAACCACCCAACATCGACTTTTAGTTATAGATTTACAAATAAAAAAATGGACAAAGAAGAAAAGAGTGCATCGAGCTATTCAGACTAAATGGTGGAACCTCAAAAGCGAGAAAGAAGATATATTTAAACAAAAAGTCCTTCAAGGAGATGTTTGGAATTATGTTGGCACACCCTCTCATATGTGGAACAATATGGCTATACATATTAGGAAAGTGGCGAAAGATGTGTTAGGGGTATCTAAGGGAGGTGTACCAGCACAAAAAGAAGCTTGGTGGTGGAGTGAAGTAGTACAAAACAAAATCAAGGCAAAGAGGGCATATTACAAATTACACTATGCTAAGAAAACTAGTGAAACTTTAGAAGCTTATAAGAAAGCAAAGAAGGAAGCAAAAAAGGCCGTTAGTAAAGCAAAAGCTAAGATTTGGGAGGACTTATATAAAAAACTCAACTCAAAAGAGGGTGAAAGAGATATTTTTAGGATAGCTAGGGCTAGAGATAAGAAAACTAAAGATCTTAATTATGTTAGATGCATAAAAGACGAGGATGAAAAAATTCTAGTGGCAAATGATGATATAAGAAATAGATGGAAAAACTATTTTTATAATCTTTTTAATGAAAATAAAGATGTTAGTATTAGTTTAGGAGATTTAGCCAAGTCAGAAAAGTATATAAACCACAATTTCTATCGACGTATTCAAAAGAATGAAGTCAAAGAGGCTCTTAAACATATGAAGAGTGGTAAATCGGTAGGACCAGATAATATTTCTATAGAAGTTTGGAAAATACTAGGAGAAATAGGAATCACTTGGCTCACAAGACTATTTAATGAAATATGGAAAAACCAAAAGATGCCCGAGGAATGGAGAGCAAGTACACTTATACCCGTATATAAGAACAAGGGAGACATTCAAAATTGTGCGAATTATCGAGGTATCAAGTTAATGAGTCATACTATGAAATTATGGGAAAGAATTATCGAACGTAGGTTAAGACAAGTATCAAGTACAACAGAGAACCAATTTGGATTTATGCCAGGTAGATCTACTATTGAAGCGATTCACCTTTTGAGACGTCTTATGGAACATTTTAGAGCAAAAAAGAAAGACCTTCACATGATATTTATTGATCTAGAAAAAGCTTATGATAGGGTACCGAGGGAGGTTCTTTGGAGAACTTTGGAAAAAAGAGGTATCCCATTGACATATATTAACCTTATAAGAGACATGTATGATGGTGCAAAAACATGTGTGAGGACTCATGAAGGAACGACAGACTTCTTTGAAGTTAATATTGGGTTACATCAAGGATCAACTTTAAGTCCATACTTGTTTATAATGGTGATGGATGAGTTAACAAAACATATTCAAGATGAAGTACCTTGGTGTATGTTATTTGCAGATGATATTGTATTAGTGGAGGAGTCTAAGGAAAAAGTTAATAGAAAATTGGAACTATGGAGAGAAACATTAGAAAACAAAGGCCTCCGACTTAGTAGAACAAAGACAGAATATATGGAATGTAAGTTTGATCATTTGGCTACTTCAGAGGACATAGAAATTAAAATTGGCACACATTGCATTCCCCAAAAGGAAAGTTTTAAATACCTAGGGTCAATTTTTCAAAGTGATGGAAGAATTGATGGAGATGTTACACATAGAATTAATGCTGGTTGGTTAAAATGGAGAGGAGCATCAGGTATTCTTTGTGATAAGAAGATACCATTAAAATTAAAAGGTAAATATTATAGAGCAGTAGTTAGGCCTGCCATGTTTTATGGTTCTGAGTGTTGGGCAGTTAATCATCAACATGTACAAAAGATGTCGTGACAGAAATGAAGATGTTGAGATGGATGAGTGGTCATACAAGAAAAGACCGTATACATAATGAGGTTATTAGAAACAAATTAGGAGTGGCACCAATAGAGGATAAAATGAGAGAACATCGTTTAAGATGGTTTGGACATATAGAAAGAAGATCAAAAGAAGAACCTGTAAGAAGGTTAGAAAAACTAAATTTGGAAAGTATTAAAAGAGGTAGAGGACGACCACAAAAGTGTTGGAAAGAAACAATAAAGAATGATCTAGCTTATTGGGAGTTAACTGCTAACATGGCACACGATGTGGAAACAAAGAATCCATGTAGCCGACCCCGTCTAGTATGGGAAAAGGCTTAGTTGTTGTTGTTTGTTGTTATATCACCCAAAATATCAATATCGACGGCAAAGTCCAATAACTCTTTATATGTGTACCTATATATAGGTAGGTAGATAGATGTATATGTGTATATATATACCAAATATAGATAGATAGATAAATACAAACGCAAATATGGAGATTGAGACGTGCACTCAACTGCTCATCTGAGCCATAATCGGTTGGAAAGTGATCAATTACGAAACATCATATTTTGAGCAATTGTAACTTTATCCCAGTGAAGAAACCAAACTGTATAATGAGCAAGAATCAGATTCAACTGCACTTTTGACATATATTTCTGGTACTATATTTTTCTTGGAAAAACAAAGGCTGCATCAACATAATTTATGCACGTCCCTTATCTTTTATCTTTTTGTATAGTTAGATATGGAACAGAGACTCATAACTACGAAGATCCGTGCTGCTCAAACAATTAGGCACAAAATCTGGGCAGAAACTAAAATTTTCCACTCTTGGCACCTCTTCCGTTAAATGGTGCTGCAAATTAGGGTTTGGGAATGTTGGGTCAGCAATTTGATGCAGACCTAGATCATATTGAAACCCATCAAGCTCATAGCTTCCATCTCCTCTGAATTCATGAAACAAATCCACTGCACCCTGATCACAATACGTTTGTAATTGAACACCCACCTCATTACCTCCCTGAACTTCACCAAAGTTATATGCATCCCGGTCGATCCCAATCCCAAAACTTGGTCTGATCTCTGCCGAAAGATCCGGCAACAAAGGTCCTGAATTGGGTTGTGAGCATATAGGTTGAGAATGATCAACATTATTATGTAAAACCAGATCTGGCTGCTGGGATACATATTTCTCATAGACAAGGGCAAGATCAATCTCCGGCGCGCTAGCACCATGGAGATTGCTTGACGGATCGGAATCTGAAGTCAAACTGCGAGAATCCATCATGGTGGCAGGGTCGCGATCAACAGCAGTCCTTGCTGATTTGCTCCTCCTGTTCTTCCTGCAGCCACCACCAACAGGGACGTTCCTTAAGGACCCTCCTTTAGTCCAGTACCTCCTGCAGGTCTTGCAGAAGTAGCGAGGTTGGGTGAGGCTATAGTTGTTGTAGTAGCAAAACTTGGTGTTGGTGGAGTCGCACCTCGGGCAATTCGGAGCTGCCTCCGTATTGGGCCTCCATCCTCTTTCCATGAGTACTATTCTCTCAAAAGATGGCGCTATCTTCTGCCCTCGCTGTCCCAACATCCCTCACTAAAACAGGAAAAATTAGTTCATCACTAACGAATAATATAAGCGTATATATATCCTTATGCCAAGTATAATTGAGAGAGAGAGAGAGAGAGAAACTGCTCAACCTTTCAGTGAAGAGGATTATTCTTAAATAGTAAAACTAGATTACGGCTATATTTGAAGATGTCACGTTGGTTTTTCATACCCCTCTCACTATTAAGTTCGTGCGCCTGGCATATTCGTTCATGCTCCCAATTTCGTGATTTTGTAATAACTACCTCCATATGAAGGAATTGAAATCCTGCGTTGGTAATCGCTTCAAAACAGTACTGAATGCCCTGTCTCTGTGAACTGCTCAACACAACAACGTATGGTTGCAAGCACCGTCTCCATGTTCAGAGACTAAGCCTAATTGTTAGGGCGATTGCTATTTCTAAAACAAAAGGAAAGACGGAAGAATTTCTAGGATAAAAGAGAATCACTGATCATTAACTTAAAATCAACAGCTTATAATCACCAAAACTAAAGCACATAAGAAGAACGAACTGAGCTTGTATAACATGCCAATTTAATGCGTTTGTGTGATTGAGAAATAACCAGGACCTGGCGAAATCCAGAAGAAGAAAAGGATAGTCATAGAACAAATTCAGTCACAAAACTCGTAGAAGGAGCCACCGCTAAATAAGAAGAAATGGTACCTGACTGCATCAAACTAATGATCGATCTCCGAACTCTGGGAAGGAAAGTTAGTGACGAATGCTCTGATTAAGAGAGAGAGAGAGAGAGAGAGAGAGAGAGAGTTGTTTGCATGGAAGGAAGTGGACGTTTGATAGCAAGGTAAGGTGGGGGACGACTGAGGAAACGTGTAAGTACGTCATTCGTCGTTGACGCAACGGGGATTTCATGACGGGCTGGTGACACCTCGTCACTCGTGACAATGGATTGTGGTTGCCGTATTTACAAAACTATTCTCGTTTTCTCAATTTCTCCCAATCATGGGCATGGTTTAGGATTTGAGACAATAAACCCACTAAAACCATTCAGGTCTCCAAGTCCAGCAAACGTTGACATCTCTCTCTCTTATGTATAGAGAGAGAATTTTAAATGCATAATGTATTTCAGTATATAAGTTAATATAAATATTATCATGATAAAAATTTTAAGATCAATAATTGATGTTTAAAGTAAAAGTATTGTCTTATTTTATACTTTATACTATCATATGTATTAGATTTAAAGTAATTCAAGTTTCCACTATTAATCTCGAAAATTAAAAAGTAAAAATGTCTATACAAGATTATACACGAGAAAATGTTATACTTTTAAGACCCTATATAGAGAGAGATCACCACATTTAGTAGCAGGTATTGCATTGGAAATAGTTTAGTAATAGAAGAGTTTATTTGTGTATAGCAAAATTAGTATGAAAAAACTCATGTTATGAGTGGACTGATGTTAGCCCAAAACGGTAGGAGATGAACACGAAACCATTGTCCATGATGAAGACCCAGAACACGAAATTCCACCCCTAAGTGGCCCAATGTCAACATTGGTTAGTCTCAAACTTAGAACCGTAAGTGTACCTGTTCGAGTTTGGAACCGATAATTTTATTAAAAATTTAAAAATTATAATAAAAAAGCAAAGGTTAGAACCGATTATATCTAACTCCAAGGTCAACGTCCAGCCCTACAAATGCAAAGGTTTTGTTGACCAAGGGGTAATAACGGATATGCGTTTTTCCACATGCATGGTGACGTGACTCGCGCAAAACGCGTACGGACGGGGGCGGCTCAAGCCACGCCGCACGTGAGCGGCGCGGGATTTTCGGGTCGACCGTGTACGAATCTCCACGGAATCCGGTCCAGAAATTGCAAAAAAGACCAAAATACCGGCGTACATTTTTTTTTTCATGGAGGAAAAAGTCAACTATCTCATAGTTGACCTTTCCTTTCTTGACCATGTGAGCGTTGGCTTCTCTTTCAACAGGTCGGGTGCATGAACCTTGAGGTGATGACGCCATTTTGAACTAATCCGGGTCCCAGGATCTGATGGACCCGAATCCAATTTCCCCACTTAATGAGAATTCACAAAGAAACTATGAAATCAAGCACCCATTTTCATTGTTATCCCATATGCATTTTTTGTATTTTACATATATATACATATATATATATATATATATATATATAAAGAGAGAGTGTGTCTTAATTGTATAACGGTGTTTGGTGCATAATGTTGTACAAGCATCTTTATTGTTCAATTTTTGAGATTGAGAGTGGATATTTAAATAAGATGTATAGTTGTACCTATATACTTTCATTTAATGCTCATTAACACATTAAATACAAAGTTATTTAAATCTCTACAATCAATCTCAAAGATGAAACGGTTAAAATGATTACAAGATTATGCATCAAACACCATTATGCAGCCAAGACACACACTCTCTCTCTCTCTCTCTATCTATCTATATATATACCCTAATTAATCTTACATTCGCTTGGGCTCCAATTCTCAGTTTCCATCTCGTGTTTGTGATCATGCACTCGATCGATCGGATGATTTATACTTTTGATGATCTAAGGATCAAGCAGTACTGTTGTACTCTTCGAGCAAAGGCCTAACATAGTCATCTTGTGTCACCTTGAGATATTATTGTCAAACATTTGAGTTGGATATTAATTCAATTGCAGCTGGACTAAGTTCCGGTTATGCCATGGATGAAAGAGAAAGATGGGAAATTTATATGATTCTTCTTCGTTTTGATAGCAAAATCTTCGGCGACGAATCTGATTAAGGCGGAAAAGTACCAAATTTATACTCTTAATCAAGTTAGATTAGAGGAAGATGCACCCAAGTGGATTCGGAATCCATCATTGGCGAATCAATTCCCATCTTCTGCCAATCCATAAACTCATTTCCAATAATCTGTATCAAGTATCAAAAAATCTTGGACGGAAAAGCGAAACTCTCGTGATTATTTAAGAATGTCTGTTGTTTAGAAAAGTATTGGAAACAACTTATCATAAAAGTGTATAAAACCGTAAAGTTAGTCTTCCTTTTTCAGTTGCAAGAAAACCATATCACTGCACCATCCATGCCGCTACCGCTCCCTGTGAGTCATGCCAGGAAGAGTAAGCTTACAGTTCAGGGCTACAAGTAGAGTCTTTATTTTCATAGAGCTCGATCATGTGCCATGCTAACAGTTAACATGATGTTAAAGGCAATTAAACTTATGAAATCCTGTGCAAGTATCTCGATAAGAATGTGAAAGATCCATACTTAGCACTAATCTCCTGATCATGCAAAATAGGCCCTTGATGATCTTTATTAAGTAAAATTCTAGTTATATGGTGACGATAGGAACGAGATGACTGTGTCGGGAACCTAACCCGAAGATTCAGAGATCAAAAACATGTGTGGATTGGCCACTAATATGAGCGCCAGTATGGCATGAAGATAACAATTTGGCTTTACATTTTGAGCCATGTTTAACTGGATCGAGACACAGTCTTAAGCTTGAAACCTAAGATACCTGACTGCATATTCACCATGATACTTCAACTTGCCCTTATGTCATTCCCTCGATCTTTTAATTACAGTGTCCTCTTATCGTGTCTATGTGATGTACCCGACTGTGCAAAATCTACTAGCTCGACTTCATTGGGTTCGGAGTGAATTGGCAAGTTGTGAACATTCCCAGTTGCAGAATGTCCCCACTCGGTTCCGAGAGGAAGGCCAACTTGTGCATTCTTTGCTGCAAAGCTGATACTTAAAGCTTGAACTTGGTCAGCAAGTTGTCACTTGAAGTTTTACCTTGATAAATAAAATAATACTCGTAGCTCAAAATGAGCCTTTTTAATGATGGAGTTTTTCACAATTATCGGGAAATAGTCGAGTTGGAGATTGTGTTCTGGTTTGGATTAGGGCATAAGAAATCATCTCCAGATCATGCTGGCATGAGCAAGATGATCATGTGGATTGATATGAGCCCCTTGATGTAAAGCCTCTCTGCTCTGAGATCCAAAATGGATGATCCCCACATGTGATTGGCCCTCTACAAGGCCAAGTCATGTGGTGGATCCGAGGGCGCAGTACGTATCTGGGTCAATACTGTCGAAATCAGCTTTTTAATTAGATCATTTTTCAAAGCCATCTATGAATTAAGTTCAAGAAATCAGAATTTTCTTATGCAGGCCTCTAATGTCTGACAACTCAGCAAAAATCAAACGGATGTGGCTGCTCTGCAAGACCGTCCTATATTAAATCAAAAACATCAATTTATCATCCAGAGCTTAACTCACCTTAGGGCTCTTTAATGCCTATTCATAGGTAGCAAGTTTGGTTTATGGGCAGGTGCATGCAAGTGCGTGCGTGTGTGTGTTTCAGGCCTCGTCCTCCAATTGAAACCAAAAACAAATCCTTGATTCTGAGTTATTCAAGAAACGGTGATCTCGATCACTGGTTTTAGAACCCAAAGGAAATGATGGGGGTCATCCATGTTCCTTGAGCATCAATCTAGTGAATTTCAACCCTTTGAAGCAGCACGCAGAAGTTTCTCATTTGCAGGATGAATTTACAAGTAATGTGCATACGAATATCATGCAGCTGCTTTCCTCATCACATGGGGTTGGTTGTGGATGCATCATTGTATCATGTGCTCTCTCTCTTTTGGTGCCTCTACAAAGTTTTATTTGTTTACATTTCTAAGCGTAATAGACATGTTTAAAATAGTTTGGACATTTTCAAAGTGACTAAGTGGAGCTTTCATGAGCGAGTGAAAGAAATTAGGATTCAACACTTTTAAAAGGGTAAAGGAATGCCTCGTAATATTGGAAAGAGATTGTCAAATCTGATCTTACTCTTTTGGAGATAAATGCCAATTTTTATACAACATACAACATAATGGCAATTGAAAAACTGTAACCTACCTCACTTAGCATGAGATAATGGTTGGCTTTGGTTTTGATACGTCGGTGAACCCATAAACCCGATATGTTGTTATGCTTCTCACTGAATTAGCAATATCTACCACAAAACCAACGGTTGGTTGGGTTCAAGTGGTTCAGCACTCTCTCTCCTTAAGCTAGGTCTCTTGTTCGAGTCTTGTGAATGGAGAAAACCAATGTTGGGAGAGCTTTGCCCCCATAATGGGCTAACCTGACTCGAAACCGGATTAATCGAGGTCCTTGGTGCTTCCAAACACCAGAAACATGATTCACCAATAAAGTACGAAAATGGGGATTAGTAAAGACAATCTCCAAACTATCCTTTTACTGTATTGCTCTCACACGACACCATGGAATAGAGGACATGTAACTGAAACACCTTTGTTCTTTATGTGTTTAGGATCATAAAATAATGCACGTGTGTGCATGTGTTATATATATACATATGTATATGTATGCATGTATGTATGTATATATATATATATATATATATATATATATATATATATATATATATATATATATATATATATATATATATATATATATATATATATATATATATATATATATATATATATATGTATGTATGTATTATGATTGGATCCTACCCACTCCGACACTACTTACTCATGCCCACTCATTGTATTTACATATGACATAAGTATAATAACAATATTCTTCATACTTTTTCAAAACCTTTGTAAAATTTTATAAATTACATTGTAAGTGAGTATGTCAAAGGTGGGCAGGTTTTCCTATATATATAGAGAGAGAGTGTGATTTGCTTTTAGATGGCATGAGTTTAATAAAAATACCTTTCATTCTTTTTCAAAACCCTTTAAAAAGTTTTAAATTACACTCATATCATCCGAAAGGGATGGCTATAAGTGGGTAGGTGTTACTATAGGTATCTATGCTCAAACTTACTGTATCATCTTAATTATTTGATCTTCGAAATGAACAGTTAAAGTAATAAATAAAAAATATTTTAAAAATCTACTTAAGAGAGTTTAAGTAGATTTTTGAAAAAACCTTAAAAAATTTTATATACGTACATATATATGTATACATGTGTATGTGTATATATACTATATATATATATGGATGTATATATCTAGTAATATATATATGTATTGTAATGGCACCAATAGAGGATAAAATAAGAGAATATCGTTTAAGATGGTTTTGGACATAAAGAAAGAAGATCAAAAGAAGCACCTTTAAGAATGTATGAAAAAATAGATTTTGAAATTATTAAAAGAGGTAGAGGATGACCACAAAAGTGTTGGAAAGAATAATAAATAATGATCTACCTTATGTTGAGTTAACTGCTAACATGACACATGATAGGGCTCGGAGGAAACAAAGAATCCATGTAGTTGATCCCGTATAGTATGAGAAAAGGCTTAGTTGTTGTTGTATATGTATTCTGATTGACACTTTGTCACTACTTACTTGTGCCCCACTCATTGTTTTTGCATGACATGAGTATATTAACAATATCTTTCATACTTTTAAAAACATTTTTAAAGTTTTATAACTTACACAATAAGTAGGTAGGTTAAAGGTGGGCATATTTATATATATATATATATAGGGAGTGGGAGAGAGAGATTTGCTTTTAGATAGCATGAGTATAATAAAAATACCTTTCATACTTCTAAAAAACCTTTAAAAAAAATTAAATTACACTAATGTCATCCAAAAACAATGACTATGAGTGGGCATGTGTCATTATAGGTGTGTACTCAAATTTACTTTATCATCTCAATGATTCAATATTGGAGATGAACGGTTGAAGTGATAAATCAAAAAATATTTTAAAAATCTCTTTACCATTGAGTTTAAGTAGATTTGAGGATCGCATTTACAACATTTCTTTTCTTTATACATAGAAAAACCGGATCTTATCCATCTTTGACATACTCACTAATGTTCATCTATTATTTTCAATGATACGAGTATAATTTAATAAATTTTAAGGGTTTTTAGAAGAGAACAAAAATCAATGTTATTAGACTCGTACCCCTTAAAAGGAACGATTCAACATAAGTAAATAGTATCAATGGTGAGCAAGATCCAATCTCTCTCATTATCTAATATATATATATATATAATTGTGAGTCACATGCTAATCATACTCAAAAATATTTATTTTTCTCCCAACTTTAAGTGGACAATACTCTCATTACTTAAAAAATAATTGGTACTTTTATTTTTCTCCCAACTACCCCTATTTTCATCTTTTTGTGAAATTTTTATTTTCCTATGGCAATGGCAACCATCAGTCTCACACCACAGAGAGAGTATCTAACTCACCTGGCCAGTTAAGGAGTTTGCTTAGAACATTATTGGTCAAGAGTTCCATACTTGGGGTACACATCTGGCTAGACATAAACTGGTGGTTCAAAACCATCGGTTTCAGTTTGCCTAGAACCTTACACAAGAACCGACCCATCTCGAGACCAGCTCTAGCTTCGGAGTGGTTCTGGTTCAAAAACCACTGGCACCAGTTTGATTTTTTTTTTTTTTGAAATGCAAGAGCAATGGCAATGTGGGAATCGAAATCCCCACCAGCTACTAACGACAAGGGATTTCGGGAAAGATATTTAAAAACATTTTTCTTTAAATACAAAAGGAACCCATCTTGTGCTAATGTCCTACAGTTAAGCTACTGATTTTATGTGTGATAAGGGATTTTGGGAAAATATTTAAAGCATGCCAGTGGTTTGGAGCTGCCAATTCTGGTCTCGATTTTGGTTTCGAGTCAGTTTTTAGAGACCATTACCAAACCGAGGGGTCTCCAGTTCTGATTCCGATTACCATAAGTTCCACGAGCAGTTCCGTTTCGGTTCAAACCGGCTATGTCTAACTCTGGCGATAACTGGATTCAGAGCTGGCTCCTGTCGGAGTTTGATCCCGGGCTTAACATCTAATATAGGTCTGCCTAACCACATATTGCAATAATTATTTAAAGGGCTACTGCATGGTTTAGCGAGACTCTATTATCAATCCGTTCTTGCAATGAACAAACCAGCCAACCATTTGAGGTTTGATAATGTTTCGTGTTTTGACACGACACAGAAACCAAAAAGGAATGCTCTTCCAAAGCTCTGTTGATACTTTTTGGCTACTTTATAATATTTCATATAAAAGTTACCTTTCATACTCCTATTTTTTAAAAGATTAGTTGGTATACCTCTTTTTCTCCAAAACGAGGTTATAAGTTTGACTACAGCATTTATAATTTTTTTTTTATTATGGTTTCCTTTTACTATTTCTTGATCTTGATTTGTTTTTTACTTTTACAATCACAAATGCACACGCATTGTGTCAGTGGAGGAGTCTAAGGAAAAAGTTAATAGAAAATTGGAACTATGGAGAGAAACATTAGAAAGCAAAGGCCTCCAACTTAGTAGAACAAAGACAAAATATATGAAATGTAAGTTTGATGATTTGGTTACTTCATAGGACATAGAAATTAAAATTGTCACACATTGCATCCCCAAAAAGGAAAGTTTTAATTTCCTAGGGTCAATTTTTTAGAGTGATGAAAGAATTGATGGAGATGTTACGTATAGAATTAATGTTGGTTGGTTAAAATGGATATAAGCATTAAGTATTCTTTGTGATAAGAAGATATCATTAAAGTTAAAAGGTAAATATTATAGAGCAACAATTAGACCTATCATGTTTTATGGTTCTCAGTGTTGGACAGTTAATCATCAACATGTACAAAAGATGTTTATGACAGAAATGAAGATTTTGAGATGGATGAGTGGTCATACAAGAAAAGAACATATATATAATGAGGTTATTAGAAACAAATTAGGAGCGACTCCAATAGAGGATAAAATGAGCGAATATTGTTTAAGATGGTTTGGACATATAGAAAAAAGATCAAAAGAAGAACTTTTAAGAAGGTATGAAAAACTAAATTTGAAAAGTATTAAAAGAGGTAAAGGACGGCCACAAAAGTGTTGGAAAGAAACTATAAAGAATGATCTAGATTATTGTGAATTAAATGCTAACACGGCACATGATAGGGCTATGTAGAAACAAAGAATCTATGTAGCCGACCCCATCTAGTATGGGAAAAGGCTTAGTTGTTTTTGTTGTTGTTGACAAATGCACGCACATATGTGTATATAAATATAAACATCTTCATTGTTCGACCTTTAAGATTAATAGTGGATATTTGAATTAAAAATATTTTTATAATTTTATAATTTATATTTAATGTATCATATGCATTAAATGAAAAGTAATTCAAATCTCTACTCTTAACCTCATAGATCGAATAGTGAAAGTGTTTTAGTACGATCATACAATTTAAACATCATACAGTTGCTAGTCTCTATGTATATATAAAGAGAGAAACTGATATATGCTTACATTCATCTATGATCAAATCTAATTAAAAATCTCTATTATTCGATCGGTACGATCAATCGTGAAGATTTTAATTTAAAAAAATGAAAAATCTCTACTTTGATCGTGTCGATCAAATATATAAATAATATTCTATAAGATTTAAGGATGGTTGATTATTGCATGGACTATTCTCTATAGAAAGAGAAAACGTGATAAATATGCACTCACTTATGCTCAATATCCTTAAAATCTCAACCTTTCAATCAACGAGATCAATCATTGAGTTTTAAATTTAAAACCATAAAAAATAAAATGTTATACTTTTGCAAAATGTATTTAATAAACTTATACTATTTTGTCTTTTGCTTTAAAGATTCAACTGGTTAATTTCATAGATCAAGAGATGTCTCTTTAGGTCTCTCTGCCGCGACCTGATCAGTGGCATCAGACTACGAATCCGATTAGAGATTTTCGATCCATATTGTTCGATTTGCTGAACGTGTCCTGACCACTACCCGAACTGGATCCGACGCTTTTGCATCCGAAGGGAGCAGCTTACTTAAGAATGTTGGATCAAATTAATGGGTCTTCATTGCTTCCAATTATGCGACCTTTAAAAACAATGGCATGCACTTTGATGATGAACCAGAAGCTTCAATTACAGCGCAATTGAAAAAAGCAGTACGTCACCAAGTAACCTGTGACATTATTGCTGGTTGTTCAGAAGATGAAACATTTACTAACCACGGAGCTACTCTTCTCTTACATTTCAACGTCGAGGACGTCAAGGGGTTCGGTTCAACTTGACCCAGATCCATCCCAAATGGTGCGGGCCGGAGTCACAGTTAATAACAAATGAATGGATCCCTTAGGTACAGGGGCCACTTGATTCTAAGTTGAGTTCTAATGAAGATCCACGAACTCTTTCTACTTGCGTTTTGTAATCATGATTTCATGTTTGATCCACCAACGGTGCTCATGCTTGGGTTTTTTCTACAAGGAGGGATAGGAACATGAGAGAGAAAAGGCACTTGGGTTTTCGTGCAAAGCTCCTGGCCCATCTCTCCCTGGTGGTGAAGTTTTTGACTCAAATTGAGACAGGTTTCACGTTTGATGCACAATGGAACTGAGAACCGTGAACACAAAAAATCAAGGTCCAATTCCCTACAAACTTTGTGTTATCACAGACACCCTTATTGTAACCATGGGAGCTACTATTGTCTCTACCCTTTGACACCAAGGATAGACATATCTGATTCTCGTTAGCTCGAAACTTGGAACCATATCTAAACTGGTCCAGATTTGATTCTGGTTTTTGAGTTTGAAACTGCTTGGAACTAGTAATTTTATTTAAAAAAATAAATTTTGTAAGAAAAAATTTAAAAAGTTACCAAAACCGTCGGTTTGAAACCACCGGTTTTGGTTTGGATCTAGTTCTAATTTTGTAAAAGGTGAAACAGGAACCAGACCGAGTTAGCCCCATTTCTGGTTCCGGGTTGGTTCGGTTCCAGTTGAAACCACAGGGCCAGTTAGGAACCGTCCATGTCTAACCAAGGGCGTCAAGAGGTTTAGTTAAGCTTGAACCCAGTCCATACCGAATGTTATGGTTCAGGATCAGGATTTAGTGACAACAGGTTGGATCCATTAGTTATTGAGATAAGACCCACAAGATCAGACTAGTGTATTGAGTGGTTGAAGGTTTATGAAGACTACAGCAAACCTGGATCGGACCCGAGTTCAATCAAGATCCATCAGCTCTCCACACATATTTCCTTTGGTTTTGGGTATTTTTCAGGTACGGTTATGTTTTTCAAATGGTTGACCCGATACGACCCTTGATACTGCTGCTAATCGTCAACAGTTAATCTGGTTTGATTGCAGCAAACCTCAATCAAAGCGATCCAAATCATGTCCAACCCAATCTGATATGGATTGCAATCGACCAGCAACCCGAATACCTGAAATTTGTGAACTGGACTTCCACCGGCTATTGAAAAATGAAAAGTACGATGTGAGGCAAAAATAATGAAGTTATTCTACATTAAATAAATGCTTGACCCGTTTTTCATTAATCATTGCAAATAAAGAGATCTACCAATCAACCAGACTATTGGAATATGCAGTCTGTCTCCCAAAGAGAACGGTTAGTAGCCACCAATTATTTTCTTTGAGTTAAATGCTAATATGAGAAGATAAACTAAGCTCACTTAGTATTAGGGGTGTTCAAGAAACCACTGGAACCAAATCGAACCAACAATTTGGTTCAGTTCTAGATGTTGAACGGTTTGATTTGGTTCAATTCTAATAAGAGAAATAATGGACGGATGGATTCACTGTTTCAATGTTGAAACCGAACCCCTAGGGAAACTTTTGAGAAAGAAAAGTTTTAGTACCGCATGATATTAAATTATTTTTTTTGAGAGGGTCCATGATAACTATAAAATAGGTTGTAAGGATTTGAACAAAACATACATTTCTTGACTTTTTAACTAAGTTCAAAGTGTAGTATATGTTATTATCAGATATTACCGCATGATATTAAATTATTATTTTTATAGAGAATATCACCTATGACATTCTTTAACCAAACTCTAAATAAATAGAACCGTGGTTCAGAACCAAACCAAACTGAAACCATCGATTCGACTCCATTGAATCGATCCATTCTGATTATACCACATACCACAGTTTGGTTTGGTTCTCAAAATACCAAAAACCAAGCAGTTTAGTTCGAGGTTGAGGCTAGAACCAAACTGCAAACACCCTTACTTGGTGGGGAAATAACTTGGTGTTGGCTTTGGCTTTGGCTTGGCCTCTTCTACAGCCGTTTTCTCACTAACAACTTCGCACTCACGATTTCGTAAGTGATTAATTAAGATTTGCATATTCCTTTTAATAATTTATATGAAGTTGTCCCCAGAGAGACAACTCACTTGGCTATGGGGCTCAACTCAGAAGTTGGTCTTAAGTTCGATACCTGGGTCGTGCATACCCAGCTTAGTCATCTCCACTGTAACCAAAAAGAAAATTATATTGAACAAGTTGGCTCTTGAACACGAGAACAACCAATTGCTACATAGCTGAATCAAGGCATCCTTTTCTATACAAGTAAATCCAGAATACAAGTACAGGCCTTTCTGAATCATATTATACCCAGAATTTGGGTGCTTTCTGTAATCACTGAATCGCAAAAACTGTACGTACATATATTATGCACAGGTCAAGAACACGATAACGAAAAGTCAAGCCCAAGCAAAGAAATTATCTGGAGAAAGGCTCAACCTGAATAGAGCAGGTAAAGATCATCAACTTGCATCTGCAACACCTATTGTAGGCTCACGCTTATCCAACTCTTTCGGCCTTCCGACCAAGCCCAAACTCAAGTCAAGATTAATTCCTGAATCATTCCCCATTCTCACCATGATGGCAAGATCCTCCCCCATGACTGGGAACAGATTCAAACAAGCTTCTGTGTCATCTTGCACATCATCAAAGTTGGGGGAAGAACAGTGTGCCTCAACTCTAGAAGAAACAGAAACTGAATTTGCTGCTCTATTAGTGTTACTAATAGCCAAACTGACGTTCTCCGGCATGTGCTGGCTTGGACTAGCATCCGCTCCAAAAGATACAAGCAGATTGTCAGGTATTGCTTCATTAGTGTAATGCTTTTCTGTCTCCTTATGGGACTCCAATTCTTGGAGATCTGAATCGTCAGATCTCCTAGCTGGAGCCAATGTGATAATCTTAGCAGAGTCCGCACTTCTGCACCTATGACTTTGTGTTCCCATTTCCTTCCCTCGCTGGCATCCATCATTATCAGTTGTTGATGAAGACCGAGCAGCTGTTTTTCCATCAGTTTGAAATGTAGCTGAATCTGACCTCTTCTTGAAAACACCCCACAGAAATCGCTTTTGAAGGAAACCTAGAGAAAGATAGGACACATTAGATAGATTAATTAAATAAAAAAGAAAAGCCATCGAGTAGCTTTACCAAGATCTTCAGCCTATTCCGAAACCGCTAAAAAGTAAAACATTATAGTACAAGGAATTTTCTATTCTATTGAATGACACCTGCTTAGGCCTATACAAGGAACAAGAAAGGAAGAAAGGAATTCTGTACCATTTTTTTCGATGCTGATTGAAACAACATTGCTGTGTCAGAGGAAAGATAGCTATACTGATTCGGTATACTCTAAATACACCCTTGGTACAATATTGACGATCTCATATTAGGTTATGGATGAACAAGGAAACTGCCCCAAGAGTTTACATCCGGATAACGTCAACAGATGTGAGCAAGATAAAGAGTTGTTCAAAAAACAGCACCCGCTCCCAAAAAATCCAAGAACAAGAGAAAGTAACTTGTCTACCCACAGCCAAGACACACAAAAGGAGGCACCTTTGTTCACAATCACCAGATTCAGTCCTGTATCAAAATTTACTGACCTCTTCCCCAGTCACCAGATTTAATATTATAATCATATGAAGTGCACAAAAGGACCATTCCTAAGTCAGCCGGACGACTATACGCACTTGCCCTTCAAAGTCACACCAATGAGACCTCCCATCAAGAGTTAAATACAGTCAAGAATCAAGGGTTGTGGATCTTACAATGTTCTGGCAACAACAAGAAAGAGAACAACAGTAGCTCCGATGTATCAAGTAACACCCTCAAAGCCAGATCACTGCTAATTATTTCATCCAGAAGTGAAGTGAATTTCTCTTCATCCCTTCATAACATAGCAAAAACGATAAGGTTGATAATCTTCCACATAAAGAACGATAAGCATCAACCAAAATGAATCTTACTTTCCAAACTTGGGGAAGAAATAAAGAGCAATGCTTTCATCATTTGGAGGAGATACTAAAAAACTCTTAGGCCAAACATCCAACCGACTATGCACCTTCACAGAAAGAATTGCAGGCATATTCCTTGCCTCTTGAAAAGCTCTATCACCTGCTTTGTCAGATAAATGTGCTTGCACTTCACCATACTCGTAATCACAAACTTTGAAGCATCCGCTGAATAACAAAAAATTATAAACAATATGCACTTCACATTCTACAACCACGTAAGCAACCACAAGAACTAAGTCATAAAAAATAAGAAAATCTCTAGAATTAATCAGTGTTACCATCACCCCTAGTGCGATACTGAGGTGTATCGATATGTGCAATATGCCTTTATTTATAAAAGGGGCCCGAGTGCACTTGAATGTTCATTGCAATTTTTGTGAGTGTTATGCTTGAGTGCCACACAGCTGCAACAGTTTTCAGCTAGGGAAAAGATCTCCGGCAGTCCAACCTCACCGGCACCACCACTCCGGCAGCGACAACAGTGGTAGTGCATTGATACCCTTTGTTTTTTTGTGGTATATTATTTTTTCTAATATTTATTTTTTTATCTTGTGTTATTTTTTTGTAATGATAATATATATGAAGTGAGTGAATATCTTGTTGATGAATTTGTGGCAATCTATGAAATGGGTGAATATTTTTGGGTGCTTTCACAGTTAATGAAGTGTGAATTTGTGACGATTTATGAAGTGCTTTTATTTCATGTTTATTAAGATTTGAGAAGATAAATTGAGATGTTAGGAAGAGGTTAACATTCTCAATCTCAATCTCAATATCTGTAATGACAATGGGATACTTCAATTATGGCAAGCAAATTGAGAATAACATGTAATTTTTGTAAAAAAGTAATAAGTGGTGAAGTTTTTCGACTGAAACATCATTTAACAAAAACTAGTAAACAGGTTGCTCCTTGTATAAGGAAAGTTAAGAGATTGTCAAGAGAGATTAAACGACAATGTTTACGAATGATTGAGAGTATTGTTAAGAAAAAACAAAAAAAGAAGATAAAGAAATGTTTGAAGAAGAGTTAGAGGATCTTGGTGACGATGATAACATTCCTTCTTATGCACGGACAAAGGTTGGTATTAGTAGTTCTCGACCGACAAAGAAAAGAGGGTTCTAGACGAGGATGCAAGTCATAGAAAAGGAAGTGGTATAAGATCTCATTTGGGCCTCTAATCATTTATTTCTTCTAGCTACTACACCCGGTGCTTAGCATGAAATTCGTGTTGTTATGGGTTTAGAGCAATTGAGTGAGAAAGCAAACCTTACAATGGAGAGGTGGTTTTCCGATGCATGTATTCCTTTTAATATGGCAAATTCATTTCATTTTCAAGCAATGGCATCTGCCATGGATAACATTGGCCCAAGGAATATAATAACTTGAGAGAGAAATTATTGGATAAAACCATTCTTAAAATAGAAGAGTATTGTTCGACTTTGAGGGAGTCATGGAACAAAACAATATATACTATCATGACAAATTTATCATGAATAGACAAATAGGCAAGAAAGGACTTTAGTGAACTTTGTCTATTATCCTAAAAGATTTATGTCTTTAATATCACTTGAAAAAGAGCGTCATTATGTAGAGGTTCTAAAACAAGAATTTGATAGGGTGATATTAAAGGTTGAATATGAAAATGTAATCCAATTAATTATAGATACAACAACAACAACAACTAAGCCTTTTCCCATACTAGACGGGGTCGGCTACATGGATTCTTTGTTTCCACAGATCTCTATCGTGTGCCATGTTAGCAGTTAACTCCCAATAAGCTAGATCATTCTTTATTGTTTCTTTCCAACACTTTTGTGGTCGTCCTCTACCTCTTTTAATACTTTCCAAATTTAGTTTTTCTAACCTTCTTACAGGTTCTTCTTTTGATCTTCTTTCTATATGTCCAAACCATCTTAAACGATGTTCTCTCATTTTATCCTCTATTGGTGCCACTCCTAATTTGTTTCTAATAACCTCATTTTGTATACGGTCTTTTCTTGTATGACCACTCATCCATCTCAACATCTTCATTTCTGTCACAGACATCTTTTGTACATGTTGATGATTAACTGCCCAACACTCAGAACCATAAAACATGGCAGGCCTAACTGCTGCTCTATAATATTTACCTTTTAATTTTAATGGTATCTTCTTATCACAAAGAATACCTGATGCTCCTCTCCATTTTAACCAACCAGCATTAATTCTATGTGTAACATCTCCATCAATTCTTCCATCACTTTGAAAAATTGACCCTAGGTATTTAAAACTTTCCTTTTGGGGAATGCAATGTGTGCCAATTTTAATTTCTATGTCCTTTGAAGTAGCCAAATGATCAAACTTACATTCCATATATTCTGTCTTTGTTCTACTAAGTCGGAGGCCTTTGTTTTCTAATGTTTCTCTCCATAGTTCCAATTTTCTATTAACTTTTTCCTTAGATTCCTCCACTAATACAATGTCATCTGCAAATAACATACACCAAGGTACTTCATCTTGAATATGTTTTGTTAACTCATCCATCACCATTATAAATAAGTATGGACTTAAAGTTGATCCTTGATGTAACCCAATATTAACTTCAAAGAAGTCTGTCGTTCCTTCATGAGTCCTCACACATGTTTTTGCACCATCATACATGTCTCTTATAAGGTTAATATATGTCAATGGGATACCTCTTTTTTTCAAAGTTCTCCAAAGAACCTCCCTTGGTACCCTATCATAAGCTTTTTCTAGATCAATAAATATCATGAAAAGGTCTTTCTTTTTTGCTCTAAAATGTTCCATAAGACGTCTCAAAAGGTGAATCGCTTCAATAGTAGATCTACCTGGCATAAATCCAAATTGGTTCTCTGTTGTACTTGATACTTGTCTTAACCTACGTTCGATAATTCTTTCCCATAATTTCATAGTATGACTCATTAACTTGATACCTCGATAATTCGCACAATTTTGAATGTCTCTCTTGTTCTTATATACGGGTATAAGTGTACTTGCTCTCCATTCCTCGGGCATGTTTTGGTTTTTCCATATTTCATTAAATAGTCTTGTGAGCCAAGTGATTCCTATTTCTCCTACTATTTTCCAAACTTCTATAGGAATATTATCTGGTCCTACCGATTTACCACTCTTCATATGTTTAAGAGCCTCTTTGACTTCATTCTTTTGGATACGTCAGTAGAAATTGTGGTTTATATACTTTTCTGACTTGGCTAAATCTCCTAAACTAATACTAACATCTTTATTTTCATTAAAAAGATTATAAAAATAGTTTTTCCATCTATTTCTTATATCATCATTTGCCACTAGAATTTTTTCATCCTCGTCTTTTATGCATCTAACATAATTAAGATCTTTAGTTTTCTTATCTCTAGCCCTAGCTATCCTAAAAATATCTCTTTCACCCTCTTTTGAGTTGAGTTTTTTATATAAGTCCTCCCAAATCTTAGCTTTTGCTTCACTAACGGCCTTTTTTGCTTCCTTCTTTGCTTTCTTATAAGCTTCTAAAGTTTCACTAGTTTTCTTAGCATAATGTAATTTGTAACATGCCCTCTTTGCCTTGATTTTATTTTGTACTACTTCACTCCACCACCAAGCTTCTTTTTGTGCCGGTACACCTCCCTTAGATACCCCTAACACATCTTTCGCCACTTTCCTAATATGTATAGCCATATTGTTCCACATATCACAGGGTGTGCCAACATAATTCCAAACATCTCCTTGAAGGACTTTCTGTTTAAATATATCTTCTTTCTCGCTTTTGAGGTTCCACCATTTAGTCCGAATAGCTCGATGCACTCTTTTCTTCTTTGTCCATTTTTTTATTTGTAAATCCATAACTAAAAGTCGATGTTGGGTGGTTAAGCTTTCTCCTGGAATTACCTTACAATCTTTACAACACGCTCTATCTTTTTTTCTACAAATAAAGTAATCAATTTGTGTTTGTGATAAGCCACTCTTATAAGTAATTAAATGTTCATCTCGTTTTTTGAAGATTGTATTGACTATAAAGAGATCAAATGACATAGCAAAATTTAAAATCTCCCTACCTTCCTCGTTTATATCCCCATAACCAAAGTTTCCATGAATCCCTTGATATCCTAATGCCTCTTTACCGACATGTCCATTTAAATCTCCTCCTAAACAAATCATCTCCCTTTGTGGAATCTTTTGAAACACCTTATCTAACTCTTCCCAAAAAACTGTCTTTATACTATCTTCTAGTCCTACTTGGGAGTGCGTAAGCACAAACTATATTCAAAACCTCTACTCCTAACACTAATTTCAATGTCATGATTCGGTCACCATATCGTTGTATGTCTACTACACTCTCCTTTAAATCTTTATTTATGATAATACCAACTCCGTTTCGGGCCTTTTCTTTACCTGAGTACCATAATTTAAAACCTGTATCCTCTATCTCCTTTGCTTTTTCTCCAACACATTTTGTCTCTTGTAAACATAGAATATGAATCTTTCTCCGAATCATAGTATCTACCACCTCCATTAGCTTACCCGATAATGTTCCGATATTCCAAGAACCAATACGAATCTTATTATCTAGGACTAGCTTCCTTACCCCCCGCATCCGTCCATAATCAAAATGCGGAGACCCTCTTTGAAAATTTTTCACTACATTCGGGCGGCAATGTAGCGGGACTAACTTCTTTACCCACACCCGTCCATGATGTGAGAACCCTCTCTGCAATTGATTCACTACATTCGGGCGAAAATGTAGTGGCCCTTGCTTACTTCTTACTGCATTCGGGCTCTGCAGCACGTCGCTAGGCGGGGACGCCCCAAAGCAATGCTCATAATTTTTGTAATCCATGTTGTAGAAATCCGACGAAGTTTTACGCTGGCTGTCGGAAGCCTAACACAACCCTCCTCCTTTATCCGGGCTTGGGACCGGCAATGCAAGGGTGATCCCTTACATGGGTGGAGTTTATATGAGTTACGATACTTTTAGATGAAAGTTAGTTAAAAGCAACAACTAAGTGAAGTCAAGATATTACCAAATTTATTTATAACCATGTATTTGTATTATGTATAATGAGCAGTGCAAAGCTCCTTCGTACTATTGTTACTCGATTTGCAACTAATTTTTTATTTGTACAAAGCATCGTGAAACAAAAGCAAGCCCTAAAAAGAATGTTTACTTTACATTAGTGGCAGCAATTTGCAAATTTACCTCAAAATAAGTGGAAGAGAAAATTGAACGAGATTTCAAAGACAATCTTCAAGAGTATATTTTTAAACTCTTGTATCAGGTTATTAAAGATCCCAGATCTTTTAGTAAAGGTTTTGAGATTGGCTGACGATAAGGAGAAGCCATTTATGGGCTATCTTTATGAAGTCACGGATAAGGTTAAAGATGCAATCAAGAGCAACTTTAATGGAAAAAATGATTATGTACCCATATGAAGGTTTATTGATAATAAAAAGAATACATAATTTCATCAACTTATTTATGCAACAACTTACTACCTAAATCCAACACAATATTTAAAAGGGACAATCCGAAAAATAACGACATCATTGATTGTATGGATAGATTGGTCTCTGATAAAAGTACAACACGTGTTATGCAAATTCTATCCATAAAAAGATTCAGATCTCAGATAATTCTCTTCACTTGATGGGTTTCCCTGTAACTATTTGCAACCGTACTAATATGTGCTCAAGTAAACATATGAATCGTTTATTTTTATATTTAAGCTTTTAAATCTTTATATTTATCATTTTCTATTAGATGTTTGGTAGAATAGATTTGAAAGTGATTAGATTTTACAATAAGGGTTTTAAGCAAAACATTAGTGCAATTGATTGAAAAAAATTGGAGTGTTTTTAATACATCCATACAAAAAGCACAATAGGTTAAACATAAGCGGCTTAATGATCTAGTATTCATATGAAGCAATATGCACTTACGAGAAAATTAATTAATAGAATAGTTATTAATTAAATATTCAATTCAATGTTTCAATTTCAGTTTTTATTCTTGAAGTTTCATTTTTAATTAATAGAATAGTTATTAATTAAATATGCAGGGGGACAATGACATTGATTTTGCTATTGAAGGTAGTGATTTTGAAAGAGGAGGAAAAAAAGATTATTTAGTTGATGATCCTAATTATAATGTGATTTTCTTTTTCAATTATGGAAGTTGTATTTTTAAAGAATATGTCACTTATTCAATGATAAAGTTGTGCTTATAATTTGAATTAATGTTCAATGGATGAATGTTTACCAAAATTTTGATTTATAGGAATTGTTTAGAATTAGAAACAATAAAGAATGATCTAGCTTATTGTGAGTTAACTGCTAACATGGCACACGATAGGGATCTGTGGAAACAAAGAATCCATGTAGCCGACCCCGTCTAGTATGGGAAAAGGCTCAGTTGTTGTTGTTGTTGTTGTTGTTGTTGTTGTTTAGAATTATTTTTATTTTTTATTTTTAAAAAAATTACAATCCAATCGACCTATTTGATAGAGAAAAAATTATACACATTATGATTCGATACAAACAACACTAGTATGAACCTTACATATATGAAGTTCAATTGCATGTCATATTATATATCAAAATTTTGTTAGCCTTGAAACCAGAAAACAAGCAAGTGATTGACGACTAGTGGTACCTTCCTTACTGGCATTGGCATAATTTCATGAAGCTAGGAGATTAGTTTATATAAAATGGAAGGAAATGGTATTCTCAACTTCATTCAAATACATTCAGTCAAGTACTAAACACACGAATTGAACTTCTGTGAAAATTTGATGTGTTAGGCAAGTTTTTTACCAAGCTTGCACTGCACGATACTACAATATCGAATTTTCATTAAGCCATAAATGTTTTGTACTTTATGGAATGCAGAAGGCGTAGTTATGTCATTCAATAGTGTAACTCGTGCTGAGGAGAACCAAAATGAAGTGTTAAGTTGGAAGGAGTATGTTGAAGATTAAAAGAAAATGGCGGGATTTTTGCCCTTAAAAGCAAGAGAAAGAACTGCAGGTTGTGGCAGAGTGATAAAGGCAGAAACAGTTTAAAAGGGAAAACAATGATTAACGGTTAACCTCACGTTCTAGTATGTGTCACGAGGATGCAGGTGGTGTGCTATGATACAACCTGAAAATACATTGTTGTAGGTACTTATGCATGGAACGGTTATTAAATTTCAATTAGATTAAGAAAAAAGAGTGAACATTATTTGGAGACCTTTACAGTACAAAATTCGTACAAAATTATATCTGAAGTATCATATTTAACTAAAAATATTTAAATACCCACCGCTGAGTTGGACAAGGAGCAAGTACCAGCGTCGGGTGTCAACATGTGGCACCCTTAAAGAAGTATTGTGCAGTACAATACCTAGCACATCTTGAGATTCAAAACACCACGGTAAACTCACAGATGCAGAGGAATGGAAGTCAGGCAACATAAATAAATAAGTACCTCCATATTGGATATGATTCTGGGCGTGCATGCATGTCTGTGGAAACCTCAACTGATATCTGATTAATTGAAATATTGGTTAGGACAGTACCCTCTGTGCTAAACGGTTGCACCAAATCTTTATCAAAACTTGTTTCCGTTGCCAAAGTTTCTTTGATACCAATGTTATTCTCAAGCCTACTATTATTATGACACTTATCTATATTAACATGATCCTCCTTCGGTTCGACAACTTCATCCAAGCACTCTTCTTCCAAGATCAACTTCCTTCTGCGCCTCTTCTTTGTAACCAGCTCAGTAGCACCTTCCCCTTCATGAATTGCTAATCCTTCAAGCACAACTAAATTCTTCTTGGCAGACTTACTTTCAAGCCTACAACTACCATCTTTGTCTATGTTAACATCAGCTTCCTGTGTTTCCGCTAATTGATTCATGAACTCTTCTTCCAAGATCAGCTTCCTTCTTCGTCTCTTTTTCTCAACCTTCTTTGCAACATCTGAACTTTCATTTGCTTTAGTTGGTTGACATGTGCTTGACATGTCCTGTCTCTCTATTTCCTTCACAATTCTGCTTTGGTGCTCCCGATCATTAATATGAACATGACTTCCCACTTCCAAATCTTTAGAGTCCCTCGAGACAATTATTTGCTTGTCACTTAAGGAAGTATACTTTATCTCACACTGCTCACAGTTCCAAGTGACTTGCTCATCACCTAGCTTCAGTTCAGGCAAACAATAACTGAAAACAAGAAAATAAGTACAAGAATGCCAACATAACATCTATAAACAGAAACAAAACCTAAAATGGCAGACTGTAGAAAATTCATAGTATATGATAGAACACTCCGTTGGGTGCCCAAAAGCTGGCTATATGCAAGATCGCTACATCAACAATCCTAGACAGCTAATAAAAGAGATAAAGAAAGCAAAATAATGCAAAAAGAAAGTTACTGTTGGGAGAAATTTTTAACATCATAAGCCCTTGTGCAACTCCGCCCATGTAAGGGATCACCCTTGCATTGCCGGTCCCAAGCCCGGATAAAGGAGGAGGGTTGTGTTAGGCTTCCGACAGCCAGCGTAAAACTTCGTCGGATTTCTACAACATGGATTACAAAAATTATGAGCATTGCTTTGGGGCGTCCCCGCCTAGCGACGTGCTACGGAGCCCGAATGCAGTAAGAAGTAAGCAAGGGCCACTACATTTTCGCCCGAATGTAGTTAATCAATTGCAGAGAGGGTTCCCACATCATGGACGGGTGTGGGTAAAGAAGTTAGTCCCGCTACATTGCCGCCCGAATGTAGTGAAAATTTTTCAGAGAGGGTCTCCACATTTTGATTATGGACGGATGCGGGGAGTAAGGAAGCTAGTCCTAGAAAATAAGATTCGTATTGGTTCTTGGAATATCGGAACATTATCGGGTAAGCTAATGGAGGTGGTAGATACTATGATTCGGAGAAAGATTCATATTCTATGTTTACAAGAGACAAAATGGGTTGGAGAAAAAGCAAAGGAGATAAGGATACAGGTTTTAAATTATGGTACTCAGGTAAAGAAAAGGCCCGAAACGGTGTTGGTATTATCATAAATAAAGATTTAAAGGAGAGTGTAGTAGACATACAACGATATGGTGACCGAATCATGACATTGAAATTAGTGTTAGGAGTAGAGGTTTTGAATATAGTTTGTGCTTACGCACCCCAAGTAGGACTAGAAGATAGTATAAAGACAGTTTTTTGGGAAGAGTTAGATAAGGTGTTTCAAAAGATTCCACAAAGGGAGATGATTTGTTTAGGAGGAGATTTAAATGGACATGTCGGTAAAGAGGCATTAGGATATCAAGGGATTCATGGAAACTTTGGTTATGGGGATATAAACGAGGAAGGTAGGGAGATTTTAAATTTTGCTATGTCATTTGATCTCTTTATAGTCAATACAATCTTCAAAAAAACGAGATGAACATTTAATTACTTATAAGAGTGGCTTATCACAAACACAAATTGATTACTTTATTTGTAGAAAAAAAGATAGAGCGTGTTGTAAAGATTGTAAGGTAATTCCAGGAGAAAGCTTAACTACCCAACATCGACTTTTAGTTATGGATTTACAAATAAAAAAATGGACAAAGAAGAAAAGAGTGCATCGAGCTATTCGGACTAAATGGTGGAACCTCAAAAGTGAGAAAGAAGATATATTTAAACAAAAAGTCCTTCAAGGAGATGTTTGGAATTATGTTGGCACACCCTCTGATATGTGGAACAATATGGCTATACATATTAGGAAAGTGGCGAAAGATGTGTTAGGGGTATCTAAGGGAGGTGTACCAGCACAAAAAGAAGCTTGGTGGTGGAGTGAAGTAGTACAAAACAAAATCAAGGCAAAGAGGGCATGTTACAAATTAGATTATGCTAAGAAAACTAGTGAAACTTTAGAAGCTTATAAGAAAGCAAAGAAGGAAGCAAAAAAGGCCGTTAGTGAAGCAAAAGCTAAGATTTTGGGAGGACTTATATAAAAAACTCAACTCAAAAGAGGGTGAAAGAGATATTTTTAGGATAGCTAGGGCTAGAGATAAGAAAACTAAAGATCTTAATTATGTTAGATGCATAAAAGACGAGGATGAAAAAATTCTAGTGGCAAATGATGATATAAGAAATAGATGGAAAAACTATTTTTATAATCTTTTTAATGAAAATAAAGATGTTAGTATTAGTTTAGGAGATTTAGCCAAGTCAGAAAAGTATATAAACCACAATTTCTACCGACGTATTCAAAAGAATGAAGTCAAAGAGGCTCTTAAACATATGAAGAGTGGTAAATCGGTAGGACCAGATAATATTCCTATAGAAGTTTGGAAAATACTAGGAGAAATAGGAATCACTTGGCTCACAAGACTATTTAATGAAATATGGAAAAACCAAAAGATGCCAGAGGAATGGAGAGCAAGTACACTTATACCCGTATATAAGAACAAGAGAGACATTCAAAATTGTGCGAATTATCGAGGTATCAAGTTAATGAGTCATACTATGAAATTATGGGAAAGAATTATTGAACGTAGGTTAAGACAAGTATCAAGTACAACAGAGAACTAATTTGGATTTATGCCAGGTAGATCTACTATTGAAGCGATTCACCTTTTGAGACGTCTTATGGAACATTTTAGAGCAAAAAAGAAAGACCTTCACATGATATTTATTGATCTAGAAAAAGCTTATGATAGGGTACCGAGGGAGGTTCTTTGGAGAACTTTGGAAAAAAGAGGTATCCCATTGACATATATTAACCTTATAAGAGACATGTATGATGGTGCAAAAACATGTGTGAGGACTCATGAAGGAACGACAGACTTCTTTGAAGTTAATATTGGGTTACATCAAGGATCAACTTTAAGTCCATACTTATTTATAATGGTGATGGATGAGTTAACAAAACATATTCAAGATGAAGTACCTTGGTGTATGTTATTTGCAGATGACATTGTATTAGTGGAGGAGTCTAAGGAAAAAGTTAATAGAAAATTGGAACTATGGAGAGAAACATTAGAAAACAAAGGCCTCCGACTTAGTAGAACAAAGACAGAATATATGGAATGTAAGTTTGATCATTTGGCTACTTCAGAGGACATAGAAATTAAAATTGGCACACATTGCATTCTCCAAAAGGAAAGTTTTAAATACCTAGGGTCAATTTTTCAAAGTGATGAAAGAATTGATGGAGATGTTACACATAGAATTAATGCTGGTTGGTTAAAATGGAGAGGAGCATCAGGTATTCTTTGTGATAAGAAGATACCATTAAAATTAAAATGGTAAATATTATAGAGCAGCAGTTAGGCCTGCCATGTTTTATGGTTCTGAGTGTTGGGCAGTTAATCATCAACATGTACAAAAGATGTCTGTGACAGAAATGAAGATGTTGAGATGGATGAGTGGTTATACAAGAAAAGACCGTATACATAATGAGGTTATTAGAAACAAATTAGGAGTGGCACCAATAGAGGATAAAATGAGAGAACATCGTTTAAGATGGTTTGGACATATAGAAAGAAGATCAAAAGAAGAACCTGTAAGAAGGTTAGAAAACCTAAATTTGGAAAGTATTAAAAGAGGTAGAGAACGACCACAAAAGTGTTGGAAAGAAACAATAAAGAATGATCTAGCTTATTGGGAGTTAACTGCTAACATGGCACACGATAGAGATCTGTGGAAACAAAGAATCCATGTAGCCGACCCCGTCTAGTATGGGAAAAGGCTTAGTTGTTGTTGTTGTTGTTGCAATATATTAGGGTAAAGATAACAAATTACACCATGATACTATAAAAAAGTATTGAAATAGTATTGAGCTAAGTATCCAATACAACAGGACTCCAATTTGGATTTACATGAGGAAGACAGTCCTCCAGAGGCTACTCACTCATTACATCTTAGCAAAGCACTAATAAGACCAAAAAGAAGAGCCTCCTAGATGGCATTCACTATCTTTTAATAAATCCTATTACATGATAGTGAATGGGATGAGTAATAGTGTTTTGTAATAAATCCTATTACATGATAGTGAATGGGATGAGTAATAGTGTTTTGTAATAAATCCTATTACATCATATAACAAAGCCTTTTACAATACTAGATGGGGTCAGCTACACTGATTCTTTGTTTCCATGGAGCTTGATCCTATGTCATGCTAACAATTAACTTAGCAAAAGATCGATCATTCTTTATTGTTTCTTTCAATACTATTTTGGTATTCTTCTTGTTTTAACATTTTGACTCCCTCGCTTCTCACACCTTACCAAAACTTCCTTTGGTCGCTTTTTCACATGTCCAAATCATCTTAAATGGTTTCCCATGATTTTATCTTCTATTGGTGTCACGCCCAATTTATTTATGATCACTTCACTAAGGATAAGGATTTTCCTTGCATGACTATACATAAATCTCAACATCGTCATTTCTGTCATGGATATCTTTTACACATGCTGATAAATTAATCGTCCAACACTCAAAAGTCAAAACCATATAACATAATAGGTCTAATAGCTACTCTATAATATTTATCTTTCAACTCTAATGGTATCCTCTTGTTACATAAAATAGCTTATGCAACTCCATTGCATTAATTCAAAGCAATGTTATAAAAATCGTATTGTATCATACGATACGATATGATTTTATCATGTATTGTATAAAGATATGGTACGATACAGGAGAACGTATCGTTTATCGTAATTTATCGTACAATATGGGAGTGTATCACACAATATCGTACGATACGCCCCATATCGTACGAGTCGATATTGATTTATATGTTATAAATTCCAGAAATCTGAAACTTGCGGATTTCATTTTTGCTTCTTCCCAAACCCTTTTTCACGCCATTCCCTTGCTTCTAGATCCTCTTCTTACCTTGTTTTTGTTGATTTCATGATTTATTCACAAGATTTTCAAGTATTTCACCCAATTCAACTCCTCGTCTCTAAGGTTTTTGTCAAATTTGTGTCATACATCTTTTCTTTGACATTTTACCCGATTTTTCACTTGAAATTTTTTGAGGGTTTTCATATTCCATGATTCTTAACCTCTAAACAGCAATTTCCTTATTGTTGATTGTCCACTCTTATCTTAATGACTTCCAATCGAGTCGATCCGGCTTGAAAATATTGCACTCCAATGTATGAAGGCAATAGGTTTGTGAACAAGTGCATGTTTTGAAATGCTATAAAACATGATGGTATTTCTTGTATGAAACACTATATTGCAAGAACCAAGAAGGATGCTAGTGCATGTCCTCGGATTCCCAAAGCAATGAAATACAAGATTGAGCACGTATTGGAGGCTTTGAAGGAGAAGAAAAGATTAAAAGAGAGAGAGGGTAAAAATAGGTGATTGGGATATGTTTCAACCATTTGAAGATGATTTTGCTCAAGGGATGTATGGTCATGATGGTGATGAATTTCATGGTGCAACTGAGATGGAAGAAGAAATGGCTGAGGAGAGGAGGAGACTGCGAGAAAATGAAGAAAGTGTAGGTTCTGGTGGTAGTATTAATGGAGTTGGCTCTTGTTCCACTGCAAGAACTCATACTCGCCCAGTGTTGTCCGTATCGCACCGTATCGTACGGTACGGTGCGATACGTACCGTATCGTGGGCCACCACGATACGATACGCGGCCCCGTATCGCAGGTGCGGGTGTATCGCACCGTATCGTGCGATACAGCCCGTATCGCCCGTATCGTGCGATACGCCCTGGGACCCTTATCAAGGGTCCCAGCCCGAGAGAAACCCGTGAGCTCCCTAAGAGTCGGTTTTCGCCTAAAGCTCTAAAATCGTGCCCTACGGTGTCCGTCCAAGCCTCCAAACTCGGATTTAGGTATATTTTTAATGTTTTTTCCATTTTTTTCCTTTATATTTATTGTTTTTTGTGTTATTTCGGGTTTTTTTTTTAATGACAAAATATGAAGTTATTAAGTGTGTGTATACGATTTTTATTGCATTCATGAAGTGGGAGACACTCGATTTGAGTGTTATTTGAAGATTGGGGGATTTACGAAGTGCTTTTATTTTCAGGTTTTTGTTTGAATTAAAGCACTCCATTGAGATGGCAGGAAGGGGTGGTAGAGACTCTCATTCAAAGTCTGATGATCCGGCATGGCAATGGGGTATACCAGTTGAGGGTTCAAGGTTAAAATTCAGATGTTTATTTTGTGAAAAGGTGGTTAGTGGTGGAATTCCAAGGTTGAAACACCACCTAGCAGAAACCAGGAAAGAAGTTGCTCCATGCACAGGCAGAGTTAGAAGTGTGCCAGAAGGTATTAAATGGCAATGCTTGCAGATGATTAAGAGCATACAGGAAAGGAGACAACAAAAGGATGATTTCCAGATGTGTGAAGAAGCTGATGATGCTACTGCCACTGGAGTTGGATTCACTGATAGTTTGCCTTAAGATGCTAGAACAAATATTGATGTAGCAGTTCACGAGCACCTAGCAGAGGAAAGAGGGTTGCAGCTGAAGACTTTGGAGGTGGTAGAAGAAGAAGTTCAGGAAGGAGTAGAGGAAGAGCTTCTTCTTGTAGTATACATTCGTTCTTTCCTCCTTCCACTACACCTGGTGCTCAGCCAGGAATTCGTGCTACTATGGCTTCAGAACAACTGCACGATCAAGCAGACCTTGCAGTGGGCAGATGGTTTTATGATGCATGCATTCCATTTAATGCAGCAAACAGTTTTCATTTTCAAGCAATGGCAGATGCAATTGCTAACATTGGTCTAGGATACAGGATGCCCTCTTATCAAAAGTTGAGAGGGAAGATATTAGATCATACCGTGATTGAAGTGCAGCAATACTGTTCAACTTTGAGACAATCGTAGAAGGAAACAGGATGCACTATCATGGCAGATGGATGGACCGATAGGCGAGGAAGGACATTGCTAAACTTTCTTATATATTGTCCTAAAGGACTCATGTTTTTGAGATCTCTAGATATGTCAGAGAAGAGGCACACTGCAGAGATCCTACGAGAGGAATTTGATAAGGTTATACAGGAGGTTGGGCTAAAAAATGTAGTCCAATTGATTACAGATAATGCAGCTAACTACAAAGCAGCTGGAAAGGAGTTAGCTGATATTTATGGGACTTTCTACTGGACACCATGTGCAGCCCATTGTTTAGATCTCATCCTCGAGGACATTGGTGAGATGGATGAAATAAAGGCAGCAACTGAGTGTTGCCAAGATATTACAAAATTCATTTACAACCATGCATTTGTTTTGTGTATGATGAGGAGATACACAGAAGGTGCAGAGTTTCTTCGCACAGCTGCAACTCGGTTCGTAACAAACTTCTTATCTGTACAGAGTATTATAAGGCAGAAGCAAGCTTTAAAGAGAATGTTCTCCTCGGATGAGTGGCAACAATTTGCAGAGTTGCCACAAAACAGAAGGAACAGGAAGTTAAATGAGATTGTAGAAACGGTTTTTAGAAGTTCATTTTGGAATGCATGTATCAGATTATTGAAAATTACTTGTCCTTTAGTGAAAGTTTTGAGATTGGCTGACAGCGAGGAGAAACCATCTATGGGCTACCTCTATGAAGCCATGGACAGGGCAAAAGAAGCGATCAGAAATAACTTTAATGGAAAAAAAAGAGATTATGTGCTCGTGTGGAAAATAATTGATAGTAGATGGAATAAACAATTGCATCAGCCTATTCATGCAGCAGCCTACTATCTAAACCCATCATTGAGGTACTTAGCAACCTTCAAAAGGGAAGATGAGGTTAATCGAGGAATCATTGAATGCATCGACAGATTAGTCCCTGATGAGAGCATAGTAGATGCGATACATCGAGAGATGGAGATATATGATAATGCTCTTCACTTGATGGGTTTGCCTGTTGCAATTCGCAACCGCTCTACGATGCGTCCAGGTACATTGTTTATTTTTATATTTAAGTTGTATCTTACATTACTGTGGATTATTATGTCTCTAATGTTTATATTTTTTTTACATATGTTTGGTGGAACGGGTTTGGAAGTGATTGTCCAAACCTTAGAAATTTTGCAGTTAGAGTCTTAAGCCAAACCTGTAGTGCAACAGGTTGTGAAAGAAATTGGAGTGTTTTTTAACACATCCATACAAAAAAGCGCAACAGGTTGGAACACAAAAGGCTTAATGATTTGGTTTATATTCGTTGTAACATGCGCCTTCGTGAAAGGTAATGTTGTATTACTTTCAAATTTTCAATTCGATATTATTTAACTTCAGTTTTCAATTGTTAATATTACTTACTAATTGTTTATCTTTGTTTGTGTCGTAGGCAATTAAAAAAAGTAAATAGAGAAGAAAGTCAGTTCGATCCAATAAGTTTGGATAATTTTGATATATTAGAAGATTGGGTTATGGAAGACACTGAAGAAAATGCCCTCCTAACAGAAGAAGACATTGTCTGGATTAATTTGGAAGGAGCACAACAACATTATGGAGATGAAGAATTTGATTTTGAAGAAGAAGGTGTGGGCGTGGCTGATGATGATGAGGATCTGCAACAAGGAGAAGATGAAGATTATTTAGTTGATGATCCTGATTACAATTTGTAAAATATAACATTTGTAATTGTAGTGTACTGTAGTGTAAAGTGTAAACTATGTCTGTATTTTATTTTTTGGATTCAAAATATGTAAATTTGGATGCAATTGTTCAATGCTGAATGCTCAATCTGTACTAAACTTACATTATATGAATTTAAAGCAATTATCAGATTTTTATTGATTTTTTCCTGATTTTTCCGATTTTTTACTATTTTTTATTAATTTTTAATTAATTTTTGCATTATTTTAATATTAAAGTATGATACGATACGATACGCCCGTATCGTGGAGCCCAGCGATACATGATACGATACGCGTCAGACAACACTGTACTCGCTCGATGCCTACAAGGGGTACTAGAGGAGGAGCCAGAAGAGGTAGTGGCCCTAGTGGCATGCCTTTATTTTTTTCCCCACATACGACTCCTGGAACTCAACCAGGCAAAATTGCCTCCCTTTCAATGTTGCACACTCATTTTCTTTTCAAAGTATGGCGAATGCTATTGCCAGTGTGGGATCGGGTTATAGTCCCTACTTATCATGCTTTAAGGGTCACATTATTGTAGAAATGAGTTGATATTGTTAATGCATGGAGTTCTGAATTTAGGGAGTCGTGGAAGGATACAGGATGTTCTGTTATGGCTTATGGTTGAACAGATGGTCAGCGTAGGTCTTTGGTAAACTTCCAGTCTATTGTCCCACAGGCACATTATTTTTGAAATCATATGACTTGTCCCACATTGATAAAACTATGGATAATTTATTCCCTATTTTTGAGAAAGTTGTTGAGAAAGTAGGTGTTTCAAATGTTGTTCAATTCATTGCTCATAATGCTGCAAATTTTAGAACAGTTGTAAGATGCTTGAGGCAAACCGTCCATCCTTAGTATGGACTCCATGTGTTGCACATTGCATAGACTTAATGCTTGAAGATTTAAGTAAAATTGATGAAATAAGAGAGATTATAAATGCACGAAGAAATGTTACAAAGTTTATTTATAATCATTCTTCTATATTGCATTTAATGTGAATTCGTACATGAAAAGGAATTGATTAAGCCTTCATTGACAAGATTTGCTACAAATGTCATTATTGTGCAAAGTTTTGTCATACACAAAAATGCATTGAAAATTTTGTTTTCATCTGATAAATGAGGCTCTATTAGTTGATCTAGAAAGAGGGAGGGGATTGTTGTCGTATATGTTGTTTTCAATACTGATTTTTGGGAAAGTTAGAATAAATTTTTTAGGATGATTGTACCTTTAGTTAAGGTAATGAGGATGGTGGACAGTGAAGATAGATTTGTTATGCCATATATATATAATGCTATGGATAAGGCCAAATTGGAAATACAAGCAAACCTTTACCGGAAGCAGTCACTTCTAAAGAAGGTTTTGAAGATAATTGATCCACGTTGAAACCGCCAAATGCATCATGATTTGCATGCTACCACATATTTCTTTAACCCTTCTATCCGATTTTCTCCTAACTTTATAAAAGATGAAGAAGTGAAAAAGGGTATCTTAAATGCAATTGACCTTGTTGAAGATTCATCTACTCGTAATATCCATTTAGAGTTAAGCAAGTAGATACATAGTATTAGAGATTTTGGAAGGCCAATTGCAATCCAACTCCGTTCCTACATGCAACCAAGAATTGTGTTTTTATTGATATTCATTTAAGTTATTAATTGATTGACTCCAAGTGTTTCTTATTAATAATTATCGTGTTTTATTTCATATGAATGGTGAGCTCGTTTTGGTGTAGACGCACCCTATTTGGTAAGGTTTGGTCAATGTATATTAAGTCAAACATATAGTTCAAGTGAGTGCGAGAGGAATTAGAGCTTTTTCAAACGCATTCACACGAAAAAGTAAAATAGACTGGAGCATGCTCAATTGCGTGATTTGGTATATGTTGCCTATAACATAAAGTTAAGGCAAAGTAATAATTATAAAATATATATTGTTTGTTGTTACCTAGTTTTTTTTTAATCTTATTAATAATGAATGATTGATGTGGCTATATTGTATTTGATATTCTTTATAATTTTAATATTCTTTTTTTACATACAAATGCAAAAGGATAAAAGAAGGGCAAGGAGACACATTGAGTTACGAAAATATTGATAATCACGACTGGGTCGAAGAGGAGAAATCCCCTATCATTTTAGAGGATGAAAATTTGAGGGCACTCAAGCTGAAGCAAAACTTGGAGTTGAAGATATGAAAATGAAGGTATTGGATGGGCATATCCTATTATGGAGGAAGAAGAGGGAGGAAACGATGATGGTGATGGTGATGATCTTAACTATGTTGATTATAATGCTTTTGTTGATTATGATATACGTTGTCGATGATTGTAATTTGTTTTAACTTTTATTTGTAACTTTGTAACGTTCTTATCTTTGATGATTTTATGTTGTAATTGTAACTTTGTTCTTTATTAAGTTAAACCCCTTCTGTCCTCACTATTCGGTATTCTATTCACGTTACTTAATAGTTAATGGTATGAAATATGGAATATGGATGCCAGTAGCCATGTTTATAACTTCATTAGGATATGTTTTTGTTATAGTATGGATGCTTCTTCATTGTGTTATATATGTTTTGTTCATTAATTTTAATTTTTTCATTTTTTTAATTTTTTCTATTTTTTAATACAAAAAAAAATCAACGTAAGATGTGGTACGATACGGCCGTATCGGTGCCCAGCGCGATACGGGCACCGATACGGTTTTTACAACATTGATTCAAAGTGTGACATGGTCAATTTTTTCATAGTTTTGAAAAAACCATAGGAATCTAAAACTTTCCTCCTAGAGGATACAATATTCTACTAGTTGAAAGCTTTTGTTTTCTAATGTTTCTCTCATAGTTAACTTTTTCCTTAAACTCATCCATAAAGACAATGTCATCTACAAATAACATACATCAACTTACTTCATCTAAAATATGCTTTATTAACTCACAAATAACCAAAGTAATAACTACAAATTTAAAGTAAATTATTCCGTAATCCAATATTAACTTCAAAGAAATGGCATTCCTTCATAAGTCCCCAACATATTTATGCATCATCGTATATATCTTTTTATCTCTCCTATAAGATTGATGTAGTCTATGGGGTCTCCTCTCTTTTTCAAGGTTCTCCAAAGAATATCTCTTGACATCTAATTATAAGCCTTTTCTAAATCAATAAATATCATATAAAAGTTTTTCTTTTTTTGCTCTACAATATTTTATACGACCTCTCAATAGATGAATATCCTCAATAGTAGATATGACAAGATACCGAGAGATATGAAAAAAGGTACATCAACCACATAAAGAACATGAAGGTAGAGGCATCAATCTATATAAGGACAATGAGATAATACATGTTTTTGTAATGTTAATATCATATTATACTAAGTCTTAGCAGTAAGGTTATACCTCTTTAGGTTGGCTATAGATGAACCAGGAGTACACCCAAGATAAAGTATCGGATAAGACTTGGGCAAGAGTTATTAATAAGCTTGAAATATGAAGAGAAATCTTAGGACAATCGACTTAGCAGATCCAAAGTAGAATATATATGACACAAGTTTGACAACTGAATTAAAACAAATGACAAGAGTTAAAAATGTTACATGGTTAAGCCGCTTATCTGACCAAACCCCATGCAACTAAGCATTACATGTGAATTGATAATCCAGACTTCATAGAACAAAAAAAGTTAAAACAAATACATATATTTAAAAACAAATACATATATTTATAAGTGTCAATTCAAGAGGCAGATCTCCATATGAAAATGTAGGGAGACATATAGGAGATAAGGAAGCTAGTCTAAGAGAAAAAATTCAGAATTGATACTTAGAATATCGGAACATCGAGAAGCAAACAAATCGAGGTGATGGACACTAATGGATGTTATGGATACTATGATAAGAGAGTGATTCACAATATATGTATTCAAGAGACAGATTAGGTTTGGAGAAAAAGCAAAATTCAAAATATAGGGTTTAAATTATTGTATTCAAGTAAAGCAATGCTATAGATAAAATTGGTAAATTGGTATTATTATACATAAAAAATTTAAAAGAATAGTGTAACGTAGGCTAAGTAGTACGGAGATGATGGCAAAGTTAGTATTGGGAGAAGAGATACTCAATATTATTATGAGTATAGACCCAAAGTGAATAGAATACTGAAGAAAGAATTTTGGAAGGAATTAAATAATCGATCCAAATCCCACAAACAGATTCTTATTTAGAAGAAGGTCTAAATGGAGATATAGGTAAAAAGACTCTAGAACATCTAAATGTTCATGGACTTTGGAGGGTGAACTGAAAAATACAAGGAAATACCATATTTTGTTGTCATTTACAGGTTCTCTACAGTAAATATTTTTTTTAAAAGTATGATAAACATTTAATTACTTATAAAAGTGATTTGTCTAAAGCACAAGACAACTACTTTCCTTAGAGAAAAAGAGAGAAATTATTTTGTAAGAACTAAAAGGTATCCCAGGAGAGAGTTTAACTATCCAACATCAAATATTAGTAACAGATTTATATAGAAAGATCAAAGAACAACAACAACTAAGCCTTTTCCCATACAACAGGGCATCAGCGTATATAGAAAGAAATTATTTTTAAAAAAAACAAAAGAGAGAACATAGAGTTAGACTAAATAGTAAAATCCAAACATTGAGCAAGCAAAGTTAATTTAAGAGAAACCCCCCATGGAGATGCTTGAAATTTTGAAGGTACAACAGGTAAACTAGCAAACTATACCAATGAATATTAGGATAGTAACAAACTTGGAATTAAGTGAATGAAAGGGAGGTGTGCCGAAACAAAAAGAGGCTTGATAACATAGCAAAGAAATTTAAGATGAAAATTGAGCAAAAGAGCATGGTAAAGCACATTACAAAACCAAAACTTATGGAAGTTTGGAAGATTACAAGAAGGCAATAAAAGAAGCAAAGAAGGAGATTCCTAAATTAAAAGATAAAACGCACAGGAAGATTTAGATAAAAGGCTTGATTCAATAGAATGGCAAAAGACATGTCTTTAAGAAAGCTATTGGGGTTTAAGCATATAATGGGGCTATCTAACACCACTCACATGTGGCATGAACATTGCAGCACACAAGAGTCGTGCACTACTTTCTACTATCAATACAACAACAACAACTAAGCCCTTTCCCATACTAGACGGGGTCGGCTACATAAATTCTTTGTTTCCACAGTGCCCTATCATATGTCATGTTAGCAGTTAACTCACAATAAGCTAGATCATTCTTTATTGTTTCTTTCCAACACTTTTGTGGTCGTCCTCTACCTCTTTTACTACAACAATAACAACAATAACTAAGCCTTTTTCCATACTAGACGGGGTCGGCTACATGGATTCTTTGTTTCCACAGATCCCTATCGTGTGCCATGTTGGCAGTTAACTCCCAATAAGCTAGATCATTCTTTATTGTTTCTTTCCAACACTTTTGTGGTCGTCCTCTACCTCTTTTAATACTTTCCAAATTTAGTTTTTCTAACCTTCTTACATGTTCTTCTTTTGATCTTCTTTCTATATGTCCAAACCATCTTAAACGATGTTCTCTCATTTTATCCTCTATTGGTGCCACTCCTAATTTGTTTCTAATAACCTCACTATGTATACGGTCTTTTCTTCTATGACCACTCATCCATCTCAACATCTTCATTTCTGTCACAGGCATCTTTTGTACATGTTGATCATTAATTGCCCAACACTCATAACCATAAAACATGGCAGGCCTAATTGCTGCTCTATAATATTTACCTTTTAATTTTAATGGTATCTTCTTATCACAAAGAATACCTGATGCTCCTCTCCATTTTAACCAACCAGCATTAATTCTATGCGTAACATCTCCATCAATTCTTCCGTCACTCTGAAAAAGTGACCCTAGGTATTTAAAACTTTCTTTTTGGGGATGCAATGTGTGCCAATTTTAATTTCTATATCCTCTGAGGTAACCAAATGATCAAACTTACATTTCATATATTATGTCTTTGTTCTACTAAGTCGGAGGCCTTTGCTTTCTAATGTTTCTCTCCATAGTTCCAATTTTCTATTAACTTTTTCCTTAGACTCCTCAACTAATACAATGTCATCTGCAAATAACATACACCAAGGTACTTCATCTTCAATATGTTTTGTTAACTCATCCATCACTATTATAAATAAGTATAGACTTAAAGTTCATCCTTGATGTAACCCAATATTAACTTCAAAGAAGTCTGTCGTTACTTCATGAGTCCTCACACGTGTTTTTGCACCATCATACATGTCTCTTATAAGGTTAATATATGTCAATGAGATACCCCTTTTTTCTAAAGTTCTCTAAAGAACCTCTCTCGATACCCTATCATAAGCTTTTTCTACATCAATAAATATCATGTGAAGGTCTTTCTTTTTTGCTCTAAAATGTTTCATAAGACGTCTCAAAAGGTGAATCGCTTCAATAGTAGATATGCCTAGCATGAATCCAAATTGATTCTCTGTTGTACTTGATACTTGTCTTAACCTATGTTCGATAATTCTTTCTCATAATTTCATAGTATGGCTCATTAACTTGATACCTCGATAATTCGCACAATTTTGAATGTCTCCCTTGTTCTTATATATGGGTATAAATGTACTTGCTCTCCATTCCTCGGACATCTTTTGGTTTTTTCATATTTCATTAAATAGTCTTGTGAGCCAAGTGATTCCTATTTCTCCTAGTATTTTCCAAACTTCTATAGGAATATTATCCAATTTACCACCCTTCATATGTTTAAGAGCCTCTTTGACTTCATTCTTTTGAATACGTCAGCAGAAATTATGGTTTATATACTTTTCTGATTTGGCTAACTCTCTTAAGCTAATACTAACATCTTTATTTTCATTAAAAAAATTATAAAAATAGTTTTTCTATCTATTTCTTATATCATCATTTGCCACTAGAATTTTTTCATTCTCGTCTTTTATGCATCTAACAAAATTAAGATCTTTAGTTTTCTTATTTTTATCCCTAGCTATCCTAAAAATATCTCTTTCACCCTCTTTTGAGTTGAGTTTTTTATATAAGTCCTCCCAAATCTTAGTTTTTGCTTCACTAATGGCCTTTTTTGCTTCCTTCTTTGCTTTCTTATAAGCTTCTAAAGTTTCACTAGTTTTCTTAGCATAATGTTATTTGTAACATGCCCTCTTTGCCTTGATTTTATTTTGTACTACTTCACTCCACCACCAAGCTTCTTTTTGTGCCGGTACACCTCCCTTAGATACCCCTAATACATCTTTCGCCACGTTCCTAATATGTATAGCCATATTGTTCCACATATCACACGGTGCGCCAACATAATTCCAAACATCTCCTTGAAGGACTTTCTGTTTAAATATATCTTCTTTCTCGCTTTTGAGGTTCCACCATTTAGTCTGAATAGCTCGATGCACTCTTTTCTTCTTTGTCCATTTTTTTATTTGTTAAAAGTCGATGTTGGGTGGTTAAGCTTTCTCCTGGAATTACCTTACAATCTTTACAACATGCTCTATCTTTTTTTCTACAAATAAAGTAATCAATTTGTGTTTGTGATAAGCTACTCTTATAAGTAATTAAATGTTCATCTCATTTTCTGAAGATTGTATTGACTATAAAGAGATCAAATGCCATAGCAAAATTTAAAATCTCCCTACCTTCCTCATTTATATCCCCAAAACCAAAGTTTCCATGAATCCCTTGATATCCTAATGCCTCTTTACCGACATGTCCATTTAAATCTCCTCCTAAACAAATCATCTCCCTTTGTGGAATCTTTTGAAACACCTTATCTAACTCTTCCCAAAAAATTGTCTTTATACTATCTTCTAGTCCTACTTAGGGTGCGTACGCACAAACTATATTTAAAACCTCTGCTCCTAACACTAATTTCAATGTCATGATTCGGTCACCATATCGTTGTATGTCTACTACACTCTCCTTTAAATCTTTATTTATGATAATACCAACTCCGTTTTGAGCCTTTTCTTTACCTGAGTACCATAATTTAAAACTTGTATCCTCTATCTCCTTTGCTTTTTCTCCAACCCATTTTGTCTCTTGTAGACATAGAATATGAATCTTTCTCTGAATCATAGTATCTACCACCTCCATTAGCTTACCGGATAATGTTCCGATATTCTAAGAACCATTACGAATCTTATTATCTAGGACTATCTTCCTTACCCCCGCATCCGTCCATAATCAAAATGCGGAGACCCTCTCTGAAAATTTTTCACTACATTCGGGCGGTAATATAGCGGGACAAGGAAAAACAACACAAGGGAAAAAATAAATCAATCAATCAAAACATGGATTTCATACATAAAAATAAAAAGAACACGTATTGCGTACTAATAGAGGGACAAGGGAAAATCGCCATATAAACCGACTTTGTATCCACTTCTTGGTTACCATAAACCTTCACATCAACCAATCACTATGCAGCAAAAAGAAGCCAGATTTTAGTAAGATGTAATTAAACAACAATGAAGAAAACCCTCTCTTGCTATAAATAGAATATGATTGTGGTTGGCATATATACCAAAAATAAGCATCAAAATTCAACAAGACCTCTTAAGAATGAACTTAAGATCACCAAATGCAAGAAGTTAAATGTTTTTCTCTGGAAAAGGGCACCTTGAGGATAAACCCTTCTGGAGATGACAATGTGATCTCCGTAACCAGCAGTACCAACACAAACAAATTCACACAAGAATAATTTCCATTCAGTGGAAAACGCACTTTAAACCGATAAGAAACATATTTTATCAATTTTTATGTTTCAAAAGTCAACCATATAATCAATCAATCTATCATAGACAAGATCTAACAAGTGTAAAGAGCACCAAAAGGTCTATGACAAATGGAAAAGTTCCTTTAAGCAACTAGACAAGACAACCAAAATATGTTTATCATTTTTGCAGCTGCAACAAATAATTCCCTTACCAGATCACCCCCTGCCTTCCTAGAATTAGATCTGCTACTTTTCTTTCTAAAAAGTAGTGTCTTGAGCCATTTGCCAGGAGATTTGCCCATTGTCCCGCAAGAAGGTCCCAATCAAAAAGTCCTCTACCTCTTTTAATACTCTTTCAAAATCTAGTTTTTCATGCCTTCTTACAGGTTCTTCTTCTTATATTTTCTTCCTATATGTCCAAACCACCTTAAACGATATTCTCTCATTTTATCCTCTATTGGTACCACACATAATTTGTGTTTGATAACCTCATTATGTATTCAGTCATTTCTTGTATGACCACTCATCCATCTCAACATCTTCATTTCTATCACAAACATCTTTTGTACATGTTGATGATTAACTACCCAACACTCAAAACCATAAAACATGGCAGGTCTAATTACTGCTCTATAATATTTACCTTTTAACTTTAATGATATCTTCTTATCACAAAGAATACTTGATGCTCCTCTCCATTTTAACCAACCAGCATAAATTTTATGTGTAACATCCCCATCAATTCTTCCATGACTCTGAAAAATTGACCCTACATATTTAAAACTTTTCTTTTGGGGATGCAATGTGCACCAATTTTAATTTCTATGTCCTCTGAATTAACCGAATGATCAAACTTACATTCCATATATTCTATCTTTGTTCTACTATGTTTTGTTCTACTAAGTTATAACCCTTTATTTTCTAATGTTTCTCTCCATAGTTCTAATTTTCTATTAGCTTTTTCCTTAGACTCCTCCACTAACATAATATCATATGCAAATAGCATACATCAAGGTAATTCATCTTGAATATGTTTTTTTGTGTAATCCATAGTATAAAAATCCGACAAAGTTTTACATTGGTTGTCGAAAGCCTACCACAACCCTTTAATTATGCCTTTCAAGTTATAATTAGTGAAATCTGTTAGGGTTGATTCTGGCCTTAAGGCTGTTGACACATTTCTTGATATGTTAGTCAGACAAATAGGTCATCACAACTTTGGTATCAGGTTTATCTCAAACGGCTAAGTGAGAATAGACCAATAGAACTTGAAAAGCACCAACAAAGACATGGAGAGAGTCAATGGCTCAATCGCCTGCAATATCAATTGAAGGAAACAATACAAACATATGGGAAAAACTAGGAGCCCCGAGGTATGCTGAGTGATGCTTGACTAGGCTCTCAATAGTGAGAAATCATTATGTCCTTTCAAGGTGATAATATCCTAAAGCCCTGTGCTTACTCAAAGACCAATAACTCGAAACTTGAAGGGGGGCGACCCGTGACAAGAGGAAGCCCCGATAGTGAAACGTTCACACAAGAGGCACATTGGAGCCTAACACTGCAAAACATCAAAGAAGGCCTCCGGTTAGCACATAAGAGGCCAAGGACAAGCTTAATAGCCGATGTCGCGCGAATTATAGCCCAAGAAGATGGAATGCTTGCCAATACTCATCGTGTCAGTCCTCCTACACACTTCATCTCATTGTGCCCGTCGCTCCAATGGACTGTCCACATCATCCATTTCGTGAACAAGCATGAATCGTACTAGGAAGAAACTGACAAGCAGGAACCGCAAAATCATATACAACCTTCACGTAGTTATTACTTGTTTAAGTAGTCACGTGGCCCTTAATTGGTTATTGTTGAAATCACTACTAAGAATTGGAAGACTGTAAAGTCAAGGCAAAGTTAAGCACCCAAAAAATATGCCCGGCACAATGTTAGAAAGCAAAAAGTACCGATGCACTGCAGCAGAATCGCACTGAAGGCACATAACCAAACACATCTGGTTTCCGCATCCACCACATGTCTCACACGAGAGCGTCTGCAATGTGAAGCACTAATTTCATTACTAACAACCTTCACTTTAAGTTCCAAACAGCAGTGTAAGGAACACATAACAGATCAACAAACAACGGGATAGAGGAAGGAGCTGGGGAAGAACCTAACCATTGAGAAATCAACTCCAAACAACGGAACGGAGAGAAACCTCGTTTAACCCTTCGGCCTTAGACAAATGAGGAATAGAATGTACTCAAACCCTCGCAAAAGACACGTATAAACCACAACGATACGGCCATCTCGAGCACAAGGGATTCACCAGACGGAGAATAACAATACAACTTCCACAAAACGAAGCCCTCACTCTCCTTTTCCTTCCTTTCAAAGCGAGAGAGGGAAAAAGCGAACGTGACTCGCGATAAACTCGTTTGGACGTGCTAAATTGGAAGGCGACACGTTGCAGACTCTTACTGGTAGGGGGTGCTGGCCGGAGGCTGATTATCGGTATGTACCAGCGGGTGAATCTAGACCTGACCGGTTCCGAACCGACCCGGCGATCTGACTCGTACAAACCGAATCAAACCGGAATTGTAATTGAACCACACATGTCCCGGTTCGTTTACTATTTGTTTATTTGAAAACCGGCCCAAAACTGCCGTAAAAACCGACAATTTGGGTTTTGGTTTGAACCCCAGACGGGTTTTAGGTTCGGTTCTGAATCTAGTTCCAATTCAGAACCGAAATCGTGATGAAACAGGTCAATCAGTCAGCCGCGTGGCACTCGCTAGCAGATTGGCCAAAACGCTGTCCTGGGTCCTGGCTGTACCTGCGATACCGACACGTCAATTAAGACACGAAAAGAAACACAAATAGAGCTCGGCACAGGGGAGACGGAGGAGCGTACTTGATGCCGACCCGGTTGGGGCTGGAAGCCGAGAAGAACATGGAGATGTTGAGCGAGAGATAGGCGACGCCGGCGCCGGCGCCGGCGCCGGAGACTGTCGCTGGCGGGGTCTTGACGAGGAGATACTGAACGTTAGCCGCTTGAAGGTCGAGCTGGGATTTTCGGGGTTTGACGGCAAGGAAAATCACGACGACGACGAGAAGGGCGAGGAAGGTGACGAGGAGGAAGAAGAAGAAGAAACAGTAACCCTTGAGTGTCGCAGACGACGAGAACGCGTGCATCGTTGGCGACGGTGGCGGATAGTACCGCCGGTCTTTTCAGAGGTAGTGGTGGAAGTCGTCATCCGTCGCCATCCTGACTGCCGGCCGATCGCTTTCCCGGCCACATCTCAGCACGATCTCCCCTTCCCGCGCTCCTCCTTTTCTCTCTCCGTGTCCGCTCCCAGAAGAAACCAAAACGTTATTTGTCCGTGCATGACCTAAATTACAGAGCTCCTCCTAAAACATCTCTCAAATTACAGAAATATCACCCGTAGAGAGCGCTTCAGTTTACTGAGGTCGTCCACGTTTGTAGTGCACAAGAACCTTCTTGTAATTTCAGTTGGCAGGGAAGCACGGTTAATTTTTAAAAGATTAAAAGTAAAGAAACGTGGAGGATTACTGGGAGCTTTCCCTTGGTTGATTGGTTCCCACTCTACTGCCGTGACACGATCGAATGACACGAAATAGTGAGTTCTTTTCATTATCGTATAAGACAAGACACGACACGACACAAGCTGAAGTGTCTACCGGGCCGCTACCTTGCGACGGTTTTATCATCTTTAGAGCATGTTGGTCGGGGTGGGAATTTCGTGTTAGTGGTCGTGTCATTTTCATGTCAAAAGAGGTTAAGCACAATATGACCCGAATTTTCTCATATAATTAGCTGAAGTTAACACTAACATAACTTTCTCATGGGGACAAATACTCCGTTTCTGTTTCAAAAACCCTGTCCTTGTTTTCATCTCCATCCCCACGATGAGACCAAGAAGGCCTTTATTCTCACTTTCATATTCCCAAGAGAACCTATTAAGAAAAAAAAGAATATTAAAATATTCTAAAATACATATTAGAACTCACTTTTACATATGAAATAAAATTCTAATTTATGTAAAATACATTGGCACGCTATTAGAGATGAACGTATGGAGCAACAATGATACATACAAAAAATATATTGGAGCCGGCTTCACATGGTGAAGAACTTCTATCTCCATTCTCGTCTCGATCCCCATTAGAGATTTCTTTGCTCTCCCCATTTCTGTCCCTTCCTCCTATTTTCACTCCTCAATTTTGTTATGTTTTGAGATAGGTCTGTGTGGAGAATGAGAAACTCCTCTCATGAACATTTCTATTCTTGTCTTTTTGAAAGACTAGCAAGTTAGCTATACCTCTAATAGATGTTTTGATACAAATTTTTAGAATATTGGACCTTCATTTTCTTACACTTAGTTCCCAAGTACATTGAACATCAAACTAGTGGTTGGCATCTAAGAGTGGTTTCATATACCCAATTTGAGTAAAAAATTCAAAATTAAAATAGAGAAGAGCACCAAAAATTAGACTCCTCGTACAACAAACAACAACAACTAAGCCTTTTCCCATACTAGACTCCTCGTACCATAAGAAAAATAAAACAACCATGGCCGCTTCTTCTCCTTCTACCATATCTAGCAAGGTGGTCCAGCTGCTATGAATAGCAAGCTATTAACTCATGGGTTTCCTCAAAAGTATTTGCATTATATGCAAGGTGAATTGCAAAGCCCACACCATACACAATGATACTCATAGAAAAGATACATACAGCATGCAAGTTTAAATAATCATTGCGTATGGACTTTCGGTGTCACGAAGCCTTTGCTCATGACACAATTTGATTGAAAAAGAGAATTAGAAAATAAAGGTCAAGAAGAACTCACCTCAAATGTTTCTTATAAGATGAATCCAAACTTCTAATGGTTTTTAGTCGTTTGTTAGACTTCACTCGAGTTTTTTTTCATTGAATTATATGTGGGGCTTGAAACACACACATATGCTGAATGATGCAAGCCACAACTCAAGTTTTAAGGTATGAGTATAGGTATCTTAGATTGGATCCAATGGGGTAAGATTTACATGGCTTCATAGATATAAGGGAACTAAGGTTGGGTTCAACAAGGCTAGGAAAGGATGAAATGAATAAGGTTTAAATGGGCATGATCCAACTCAAGATCGGTTTGTACTTGGTTCAACTAGATTTGGTTGAATTAGGTTGGATCATAACTCAAAATTAGATTTTAAGTCGCTGTAATCAAATCCAATCCAATTAGGAATGGGCTTGCACCGTAGACTTGGTATTGTGGCAAGATGGTCAAAGGTTTGGGTTCAACTAGGTTGCAATGTTTCGGTTCGATTTTAAGGTTTGGTTGAATGGAGAAAACTTGAATAAATCTGATTTTATATAACTAAGGCTTTGGGGGGTAATTTTAGTTCTTCATATTCAACCAAAACTGGACCCTTTGGATTTAGGACTCAAGGAATGAATTTGGTTTACCTAAATGGTGAGATTTAGATCTGGTTGATTTTGAGTTATTGGATTAAATCGGGTCCAATTAACAATGCTTTGCATTTGGTTTATGAACGGGTTGGTTTAGGTTATGGATTTTGGTATAGGTTTGGTATGGCCGAAATACCGGATCAGGCTAAATTATTGGATCTTGGGGTAAAGTTGGTGACCTTAGTGATTGGTCGCAACAAGGAGTTGCCAAGAACATCAAGAGTGCGGGTCTTTCTGGGGTCACAAGACGTACACAGAACAAGAGATTGAACCCTTGTTACATTTGCAACGGTCCACATGTAATGCAGGATTGCCCAAAGCGGGCCAAGTTGGGCTGCTTTGGTGGCCGAGGAGGTAGATGATAGTCACGCGAGTGACTGTGACGATTTTGAAGCGACACCTTTTCAGTTTCTCAATATGATTAAGACGGAGTTGAATTCGAAGAGCGACCTTGTATTCATGGAGGCTCATTTGGGATGGCATAGGTTGATTCAGATGTTTTTTTGTACATTCTTTCAGCTTCAGTGGTTCGATCAATGGTATAGAGAATCTCGGTGATGGACCAACAAATTAGATTGGTGAACGAGTAATGCCATGTGGTTGGTGTGACAAAGGCATGTCACATCCTGGTGGGGTGTTGGTTGGGCGAGCTAGACTTGTTCTTGCTTGATTGGGAAGCATATTCCCTTATTTTGGGATGCTTCTTGCTCACAACGAAGACTTTGATGACATCTCATCTTCATAGATTCTTGTGTATGGACAAGAAGCATGCGAGCTTCATTCGACAATGTGGTTTGGAGAAGGCCACTTCCAGCATGATTATTGGTCTCCTTTTTGAAATTGAGGTCGTGGAGGTGGACTTCAGCATGTTGCTATGTGTGAGAGGTCGGAGGTTGGTTGTTGGTATAGCAACGGATTAGGATGCTAGGTCTAGCCCGGATCAAGTGGAACTACAAGGCAGCAATGGTGTGCCTGCACAAGGCACAGGGTGTGCACCAGCCGTAGATAAGGCACATGTCTACAAGGCGACGTTTGTGCAAGAGAACCCTCTAGGGTGTTGTGGTGGTGCAAGCGGCAATGCATCAGAGTAGTAGTGTGAGTTGTAAATTTTTTGAAGATATAGTTAATATATCTCTTTTGACTTACCTATAATAGTGAGATGATTAATCATGAGTAATTTTTATACCTAAGATATATTATGTTTCTCTCATATCCTTCATTTCAAACTTAAAACTTAACTATGACTTATCTTTACAATCATACCATTTACATTACCAATCAACAAAATTTTGTCTACATACATAGATAGGATGACAAAGTGTATGTACATGGTGGATGATTTTGAGGTTGAAGACACACACCTAGAGGTATAGCTTGACTCAATATGGAGAGTGATCATTGGGATGGAGTTTGTTTGCCTTGACCGGGAGAAGATTGTTTCAAGACCTTTTTTCGAGAGATCCAAATGTGTTATGTTTGGCATGGGAGGCTAATGCGTCAAGTTGAGCTCTTGATGCACATTTGAGCAGTTTGCTTAGTTTTTTTATTTGTTTAGGAATGTAATAAGTAAATTGTATGCAACCATCATTATGTGTATTTATGGTAATTTCATGCGTAGACGGATCACCTAGTATCCGAATGTTAATTGAGTTTAGTTTAGTTTGATTTGGTTTTACCATTTGGTTTGGGCTTTGAGTGGTTCCTTAAGGTCTGTTTCCATTTGGTAGGGTTTTATTATTGAAGTCCATTTTGAACACTTGTAATGATGGATAACACTTTGAATAAAAATTTAAACCTAGGAGAAGAAGGTCAACTTCTTCTTTCTCTTTCATCCCTATTGTGTTTGTGCATTATGTCTTAATAGAGCCATATTTGCTAGAAACGAGTAGGTTGATATGTGAGGTACCTCTATTTCACACAAGGATATATTGGTGATGAGGTTTTGGGAGGAAAAGATGTTCCATACTTATTATGTTGCGTGTTGAGAGAAATTAGACTTAGGCAAATCTACTGTGATTGTCGCAATCATCGGGTACAAAACCATTTTCACGGATCCAGTAGAGGAGAGACGATAAATTGCAGTGTTATACCTCCCTCTCTACCGTGAAGAGTTCCTCCAAATTCTTAATTGTAACCAAAGCTAATGCAACATTAATTGTTTACGTATAACTAAAATGTTATGGTGAATATGTTGAATAATGGTTGTTCGAGTCAGAAGCAATATATGGTGAATATGTTGAATAATGGTTGTTCGAGTCAGAAGCAATACTGAATAATTGTCACCCAAAGTAATCTAACTTAGGCATGATATTTCATTTACTTAATAGCTTTTCCTCACTTTCACAAGGAAGAGGAATTATTGGACTTCCTGCATTCTCTCTCTCTCTCTCTCTCTTAGAGAATGGTTAACATCGAAACCCGAAATACAGAGGAATTTTGGATGTGTTTCTTCATGTGCTAAAGACCAAAAAGTGATCATTTGCATTATTTTAAAAGAAAGATTATGGTGGGAAGGAGGTAAGATGGGAGTTGAGATAAATATGATGTAACACCATAAAAGATCTTTCAAGACATCTATTAGTCACTAAACATTGTTAGATTGCTAGCACCCTAACTAGTCAATGAGGATATTGCTTCAAATCTATTAGTCTCTTCAAACATGATTTTGACCATGTATAAAAGACTTTGCTTTTGTCTACTACATGTTCTTTTGAGTGACATTGCCCTTTTACTATTTCATTTCAATCCAATGAAATATATTCCTTTGATGGAGAGACAAAGAAAGAAATTGGTCCATTGCAAACCACTTTGTATGCAAGCCTGTTCAAGCAACTTATAAGTGCTAGATAAAGAGAGATCGTCGCGCCACAAGCCCACCATATGGTGCGCCCCTTTCAACCCATTCAATGTGGTTCTCAACCCAGAGAGTAAGTGAAGAAATATTTAGGTTAATGTCATCCCAAACAATTAAACAATAAACTTTTTTTAGTTAAAATCTAAATATTTCATGTTTATCAATACATATTGGGGTATGTAAAACAACTGATTTCTATAGTTCTTCAAATCAAGTCCTAGATTTGAACTTCATCCAAACAATTTAAAATACAATAGCTTAGGTCTACCTTTTATTAACATGCTAACATCACTCAATCACAACTTTTTCTCCACATATCATTCAAGCTGGAATTGATTCTTTATATAACATGTAAATATAATAATAATAGAGGGTGAACACCAATCACATGTGTTTCATAGGTAGATTTGATCTCCTCATAGTTAAGAGCATACTAGAAACATGCACATTTTAAAACGTGCATGATATACAAAGAAATTTAATAAAAACTCAAACCAATTTTAATTATCATCTAGAATATGCGATGTATAACCATTACTCAATTACTCATAAGGACTACTAGATCCAATCTTTCTAGTCTATTACTTGATTTGATACCTAGTTCGAACAAGAATAGGATATTAATAAACAGCATCCAATTACGAAACCAACACTTTAAGCCATATCGAAAGGAAAGTCCAAACTCCAAAAGACTATCTAGATCCATTTTTAGACTCACTTGGGTCCATTTATGATATTTGAGTCCATTTTAAACTTATGTAGATCTATTTGAAAGATTTGAGTCCAACTAATTAACTGGATTTAACGCAACTCAAACCATACTTGTATCCAACAGGATGTGTTACATAGGGCACAAACTGTCCCTATGGACAAGACACGAACACGGCTGCATGACACCCCCTTAGAACCAGTATTAACTATGGTTTTCTTCCAAAATTTGCCATCTTTTGGTGGTTCTTCCATCGAACTATGGTTGGGGCTCCTTCTCCACACCTAGCTCGACGTTTAGATCCACCACAAACTGGCTACGCTTTGGCCGGAACCGAGGAGAGAAAAGAGGGGGAACATCCCCTTTTGCAAACATGCCAGAAACCATGGGGGTTCCGGCTATTTTGAGGTCAACAGAGACCGGGAAAAGGCATACAGCCCATCCATCCTTTATCTCCCGTTTTTGACAGGTGTTGGTGCCAATCACTAGCGATTTCACCAGAAAAGCCAAGAGTGGAGAAGAGGATGTTTACCTCATGAAAATCCGGCAAAAAACACCACATTTTCTAGCATCCTCCAGTTATCTTCCCTAGGTAGATGCTCTCCCCCGCCCCCACCCCCCCTCTCTCGTATCTGGACACAAACCCGCTAAATGGTGGCGTTGTCCGGTGTCTAGGCGGTTGTTCAACCGTCTCCCTTCTTGGATCTGGTTGCATTTGGTCGATGCCTGAATCCAATCATCCTCAATTCAAGTGTTACAGAGATGAACGATTTAAACTGAGAAAGTAGAAAGTAATCAAGTATATTAATTCAAAAAGCAAAACGTGTTTCTTACTTTTTCAATCTAAACCATCAATCTCTTTGACAATGAATAATCTAGTAATATAAAGTCGTTTCTATAAACCATCTTATATATATATATATATATATTATTAGTAAAATGATAAGATGATTCATGTCATCCACATGCATGCAAGCCCACATGTTTCCTTGTTTCATGTGCAAGTTGAAATTAAAGGCCAAGTACTTCAATAATAAATACTTATCTTACGTGTTATTCCATACTAGTCATCTCTAGGCATACTCATATTTGGTTCCCGATCTTAGCAACTATATTACATCAGCTGCCATACTGTTTTCTTAAAGTGCGTGAGCGCGCAGATGCACCATGGGCATCAAGATCTACCCCCCCCACCCCACATATATATATATATATATATATGTGTGTGTGTGTGTGTGTGTATGTGAATGTGTTTTCTTTGAAATCTGAAGAATCTAAACCATGCATAACTATCCCAATGTGAGATGGATGGACTGTGTGCCTTTTGAATAGATAGAGGCATTTTAAGAACTTTTCTTATAAGATCATGATTTTTCATTCACAAGAACAACATTCATTCTCATTCTCAATTATTCTCCTCAGAGTGATGGTTGATGATACATACGTGTGTATGTATGTATATATATATATTAAAAAATTAGGTCTAATCATTATTGATGACTTCTAATATTTATTTTTGATGATATGAGTGTAATTTATACAAAATTAAAATATTTTTCAGGAGGTATGTTGTCAATATTATTACACTAATGTTGTTCTATAGGAGTAGACAACATCAGTTACTATCTCTCTCTATATGTGCGCTCGCGTGCAAAGTACTCGTTAAGGATTATGCATGATGTGATGTGGGCATGGATGGTGAGAACATGAATTATGAAAATCTTTCTCAGAGATGTTTCATAACAAGATGTATTTACATGCATGACATGTGGCTGACACATTCATTAACTCCAGCTGAATTATTCTCCCTGCCGACAAGGAGCGGCTAGGGCGTGGATCCTTCGCACGGAAAATTTTGGACAAAATGGGGGACAGCGAAGGCCGTGTTCACCGGAAATCAATGCCTCTTTCAACCCCGAAAATTTTTGTCATATGTGAATGGTTTTCACATTAGCATTAATTGCAAAATAATTCTTGTGCTAATTGCAAAACAATTCTTTCTTCACTCCCACACATGGAACATCCAGACGCTATTATTCGGAAAAATGATCTGACCTTTGTGTGTGTGTGTGTGTGGGAGAGAGAGTCGTAAATAGAAAAGCCGAAACAAACCCAGGCTTTCGCTCGGTAAATAAATTTCTTACTCTTGAAGTCGCTAGCATGTTCTTGCAAGTGTCATGAGTCATCATCCTTGACGACAATCCATAAGTCTTTGAAAGTCGGCACTAAAGCTCTCAAAGTTTGGTGGCGCCATCAATGTGTACGTGAAGTTCATCGGAGAACCGCTAAACGCTCAGAACAGTATCTATTCAGTCTTTTTCAGGCGTTAAAGTTCACTAGTCAGGCTTCATGAAAATTGGAGTTCATTAATTCGCTCATTTATGAATAGATTGCTCTCCCTAGACGTGTTAATTCTTCGAATCAACAAGGACATGACATCAACAGCGAATCAAGCCTCTCAATTCTCAAATGCTGAACAGTCTTCGGAGCACATATTACTACCAACCACTAATTCAATAAAAGACAAAATGAGAGGAGATAGGAGTTAGTTCATTCTCCTCATGTTAAGAAATACAAAAGACTTGAGTTTTATTCACCACTATCTTATATTATTGTTATAGAGAGAGAGAGTGGCATATGATCAACTTAATTCATGCTTAGATATACTCACCTCATCACCCTTTGATCATCAAGATTTGAAGGTAAAAAGCAAGTGGTACAAAAAAGTACAATAATATGAATTATTTTTTAGATCCAAATTTCCACGATGAGAGAGAAGCGGATCATTTTGTCTTCTTTAGACGAAAGTCTTTGTTTAGAGTGGCAAGAGATCTTGCATTTCTCCTGGAACGAAGATGGGAGGACTATAGTCCATCAAAGAAGAAAACAAGAAGATGGGAGGAGTACGATGTTAACATTATCTTGGTGAAGGCAAAGGATATCAACCCCGACTTCCGATGCGGCTTTAATAATGAAACCTGTACCTTGTTATCTTCAATAGCTACTGTTTAAACTATGTCGACACTGCGTTATTTCATGACAAAGAAAAATTAATGAAGATAGAGAAGATTCTATCGAGTTGAAGTCATTGTGGAATCCACGCGCCGAAAACCGGAGTCTTCAATGCGTGAAATATGGATTAAAATTGTTTTACATATGTGAAAAATGAAAAAATTATACCCGAAATTACAATATTTGTCTCAGTGGTGGCGTCTAGTTACATCAATCAGCAAGTTCCAGTTAACCACTTTACCCTAACAATTGAAATACTTTCAATTTGGTCATTCTCTTTACTGATCTTCGCAAAATTCTGCTGAAAAAGGTCTACAATTCTTTGCCATGGTCAGTCTCATGCTCTAAACATCCCTCTCTATCATCATCAGTAAATGAAAAGCACAAGAAAAAAGGTGCAGATTAACCAAGAAAATCTATGCACGGTGGATCGAATTTAGTATATACCATCTCCCTGAAGATTGGGAACTTTTCTGTATCGAGATAATCCATGAGTTGGCTCTATCTTCATCACATAACAGCTTTCTGGTGTCTCCTTTCAAGGAGAATCTATACTCTGCAAACCCACATCATTGTGCTTCTTGGAAGGCCCGGAAGGAGTGACCACTCTTCCTTTAGGCAGATACCCAAGAAAAGAACCGGCTCTTCCTGGTTTGGCGCTTGCAGAAAATGGCTGCATTGATCTTGAACCTTGGCAACACACCAAAAAACCCAGCAACAAAACCAGCAGGATTGCATCCTTATTACAACCCATTTCTCCAATCAGATAAAGGAACCAACAACAATAATACTGAAGGAAATAGAAGATTGAATTTAAAAAATAGAAGGGGCGTGAGAGAAATCTCGAACGAAAAACTGGTGGTACCAACAAGTCTAATACTGAATAAAACAGTATATTGAATTCAATCTTGAAATAAGAGGAGGTAACAGCAGTATTAATTAGAAAGGCAGAAATAATAGCGGATAGACGGGTGGTGGTCAAGACTAAAGAGACAAATGCTAAGGAAGCAAGCTCAGATCAAGAACAAAGAGGCGAGGATGATGCATGGTGGTTTTCTGTGCACATTAAAGGGGGCAAACAGCATTCAGATTATACCTGCTTTTGTGGCAGAGGTTAAGGCAGTGTGAATGGCGACTAAGAAGGCAGAGGGATGAAATAATGGCAAAGAGATGCAGAAAAAGTCAAGCCATGGGTGAAGAAAAGGGGGTCTCTGTCCTCAGATTAGGTGAGAGAATGGCCCCCACACTTTTAATGGCCGACTCTACAGAAGTGTCTTATGATATATTAAATTTCAACGGATCTTCCTTTTACTTATTCTATTAAAAAAAATGATGAACAGTTACAGATCATGGTGAGATGTTTGTCCCGTCTTTTTGCGGTTTTGTGTTCTAATGGAAAGACAACGTACTAGCTCAGAGAGGCCCAAGTTGTTCAATCTAATGTCCTAGAAGTCAACATTGAAAGACAACGATGTCTTTATGTATATATAGAGATAGATGGTGGTATGCATAATATTTTTGTGAATAATTTTGAAAAACATGTATACTGTTTACTGTTTGCTGAGAATGATCAACCGAAAATATTTGAATAAAAAACATCTTACTTTTGTAATTTACATTTAATGCAACATATCTTTTGTTTTATCACTTTAACAGTTTATTTCAAAAATCAAATACTAATAATTCGTATCCACTACAAGACCATATGCACTTTTATATATATATCAAGAATGATGAAATGTACAAGAATATATACTTTCAAAATCTAACTATCCAAAAAAACCTTCATTCGTGAATGATGATGATGACACAAATAAGGTGTTATTCTTGTGGCACGATGGACTTCTCATGTGATGGATATTGCCTTTTATGTTCCGCTTTCCATAGTTCATCAAAAATAATTAAATGATAGTTTTTAACAATATATAAATAATATATATATATATATATATATATAATAAGAGAGAGATGTATGATTTAATCCTCCAACCTCTTGCACCGTAAGTGTTATTGTACGTAGGGCTGGTAAATGAGTTGAATGAACGGTAAACTTATTCGTCATTAGCTCGTTTAAGTATATGAACCAGGTGAACTAACAGCTAGTCTGTTCTCGAATACCTGCCTCCCTCCTTCTATACAAGTCTGGCTGAACCCAGTTGAAAGAGATTTCTCCATCTCCTTCTTCATCATTCTCCTTCATTATACTTGTTTATTTCTTGAATTTGAAATATGTTAAGTCGAGAAACTGATCATTCTCGGCAGTTTCACTACATCTAAATGTTTTATGTTACGGAACAAATCCCAACAACCAGTTACAAATTTGTACTATAACAACAAGATAGAGCCTCTGTACCAAAAAGCTCAGCCTTGATATCCGAGAAGTGGAGCCATGCGTTAGCAGCACACTCAAATTCATACTAGAGTGAAAGAAAATAAAGAAGAAAAAAACTCCCTTTCATCAAAACCGGTTGTGGGAGACCGGGGAAATACTCGTACACACTTTTTGTTCTTGCCTAAGGAATATCCGCTGCGAGCTAAAAGAAGACACCAAAGGATAAAGCACAAGGTTGGGTTGCTGTTGTTCTTCAGCTCTGAAGGCTCAATAGTCTTCGTCTTTCATAAAAAAAATCTATGGTTAAAACAGAATGCTTTGAGGAGGAGACACTACTAACCGATTGTCTTTTCTAAAAAAACAAATAGGAGGATGTTCATGTTCAGTTCACTTGTTTAACAAATCAAACATGAAGGAGACAGGGACGAGTCGACCCAAAGTATACAACAAGCCACTCGATCTAGACATGGTCGGTTTTCACAGTTCTGAACTGTCGGTTTCAGTTCGCCTGGAACCAAGAATCGGAACTGAATTGGGATCGAGCTGGTTTTGGTGCTGGTTTGTAACCAGTGGTTCCAGTTTAGGTCCTTATTTAAATACCAAATGTTTTGAATTTGGATTGCGTTTAACATAGTTTATTTTTTGTATTTATGTATTAGTTTGATTAAAATAAAAGAGGAAAAAAGCTAAAAGAGACATGAATGAGAGAACTAGTTTTCTCGAGACATGTCTGAGAACTAGTTTTCTCAAATCTCTTGACAACAGAAACAAAGATTACTCTTCTTTTGGTGAAAGCTTTGTAGATGGAAACCGTGCATGATATATATTTTTGAGACTTACTTTCTCTTTTTTTCTTTCTTTTAATTGATGATAAAATCAGATTACACTCGACTGTTTCCTTCGATATCTAATTTATCCAACGCACAGACAATCTCTGCTGCCTCTTCAATCCAAAATTTCTCATCTTGAGCAGAAAGCAATTTCGGCTTCAAGAGCCACCGGCTTCACGAACGAAATGCCGGCCGGATGAGTTCAACCAGCTACCTGCTAGCGTTCATCCAAAACCCGTTAATATACCTACACTAAAGTAGACATGGCCGGCTCCAAACCATCCCGGCGATTCCAATGGAAACTAAATCTGACCAGAAACCAGCTGGAAGTGGAACTGTTGAAACCGAGCCTGGAATTAGACCCGAACAGGGACCACCTGGTTCCGTTCTGGTTCCACCTTCTATGAAACCGAAACTGGGCCAAAACCAGAAGTTCTGAAGCACAGTTTTTTAATATTTTTTAGTTTTTTAATTTCGAAATTTTATATTTCTTCCGATTTCAAACGGGCTGAGCCTCAAACTGAAACCAGAAAACGGGAACTGAAACTGACCTTGTCCCAATTTGGTTTCAGGTCCTGGTTCCGACTAAACCAGAACCGGCCATGTACTCTAATTTGCTAGGAAATAAAAGTACTACATAATAATGGGGAAAAAGATGAAGTGGAGATCATAGAACTTTGCTAATTATCGGCTATAGATGTCATTAATTATCAACCAAATCCATGTAAATAGAGAGCATAATCCATGCGCACACCATCAATGTTAAAATCCACTTAAAATTTCACCATTACAAGATTAATGGTAGATAAGTAATCGGCAATAAATAAAACTATAAAAAATATAACAGTATTTTTTATATTTAAAATTAAAATCTCTATCATTCATCATGTCGATCGAATAGTGAAAATGTTTAAACGGATTTAAGCATGGATCATTTACTATGTTCTCCATGTAAATGGCATAATCAACAATAAGAGTGATTTTGACGTTTACTAAGTTTGTTTCGACGGTAGCTCAATTTATTAAGTACGATCATGTATATTTACTTCAAACCTGAATTCAAATTCAAGTCTTCAACGATCCAAATACTTGAAGCCTTTTTATCACCTCAGTTTTGCTTCAGGATCCAACCCAAATCTGCACCAAGTCTGCTACTACTCGAAGTGCAATGCAAGGATCCAGCTTTTGGTTCCAATGCAAATAGTTAGATTTGGAACCAAAATAAGATCTAAATCTAAATCTGGTTAAATTATTTGCGTACGAAATAAGATCCAACAATTACAACAGGTCAGATTCAGCATTGAAATATATACATATATATATATATATGTTGTGTATGTGTACGTGTGTACGAACCTGAACCCATTCAGGAAGAGTTGAACTTGGTTTTATCAAGTTCTCCGAGGATTCCACACAAGTCTGACCCATTGCGACCCTAGACATTATGTGACAAAGGATAAAAAAGAGGTAGTATGTTAGGCCCAAGTAGACATTGTTGAAGAATATGAGTTTTAGGGTCAGTTTTAGTAAAGTTGATGTTTTAGGACAGTAATTTTGATGTTTTATGTATTATTGTAATTGTCCAAAGTTCTAAGGGTATTTTGGTAAATTTCTGTACTAGGGGTATTTTGGTTATTTTATGTTTTTACAGTTCCTTATATAAGGGCTGATAGGTTATAATTAGAGTTAAGTTGTTGTGATTAAGATAGAGAGAAAGAGGGGGGGCGACCTCCATTGAAGGTCCGCCCCCTCATTCGAACTCTATTATTATTATTCTTTTCATCAATATCTTCTACTGTTTATTATTCGTTGTGTTTCTCGATAATTACAATATGGTATCAAAGCCAAAATATCATCATTTCACAGACAGCCAACTATGGGCAACATAGCTTCTGTTATTCCAGTGCCATTCGTGAATCTCTATTACATGAGTGACGCATATTCTTGCTGAAAATCATTTTTTGCGCTACCCACCAACGTTTTATTGCTGAAAGTTGTGCTGGTACAAGAAAGTTCAAGGGAGATGTATTTTGGATTCATTGCTATAAGTTGGTCTGTTTCGATTTCATCTTTCAAACAACTCTCTTTACGCTTATTGAAGGAATAGTCAGTATGCAAAGTCAAAGAGCAGAGGATTTCATGTTTGTCAAGGTGAACATTGATGGAGTTCCAGTAGGGAAAACAATAGATCTGAAGGTGTATAAGGGTTATGATGCATTGACTTGCAGAATCGAAGATATGTTTAAGAAAACAATAGCTTCTATTAGGTGAAGATATGTCTGGCAGTGGAAAAGGAGTCTGTACAGGTTGTGGTGCTTGAGGACTGGGCAATGCTTGCGTAGACTTGAACGTGCACATTTTTAGGAAGTCACCCGTGTTTCATTCTCTCAAGATAGAAGCCAGATTCTTAGCGCTTCTTTTGATAGTACTGCCAAAATCCATGGTCTCAAATTTGGGAAGTTGTTGTTGAAGGAATTTCGAGGTCACACATCTTATGTGAATGCTGCTATCTTTAGCAGTGACGGCAACCGTATTATTACAGCTTCCAACGATTGTATAGTAAAAGTTTGGGATATGAAGACTACTGATTGTTTGGAAGGGATAAAAGGAAGGGACACTCGGCTATTGTTTTGTACCACCTTTTTTTTTTTTGAGGAGATTGCTTATTGATCCGAGACTGAAAGGTGTAACTCATATTGTTGTTGATGGAATCCATGAACGTGGAATGAATGAAAACTTTCTGCATATTGTCTTGAAAGAACTGCTTCCCCTCTACCTAAGACTGGAAAGGCAATATTGCTCACCCATTTTTTATTGGAGGTCCGCCCCCTCCTCCGATCTCCATTATTATTATTCTTTTCATTAATATCTTCTATTGTTTATTATTCGTTGTGTTTCTTGATAATTACAGCAGATATCACCGGTCCGTAACTGGTTGTCAGTTCAGCCCGTAACTGAACTGGGTTTTGAACCAGCGTAAACTATAACATTTGGATTTGGATTCATATCATCAAAGTAGGGTTCCTTTTGCATTTGAATCACGTGAATGTTAGTAGTTTAGGCAAGATCCAATTTGCATTCAAAGTAGGGTTATCGAGGTTGGACCATATTCAGATACAGATTTGAAGGGCCAAAACCAGATCCAAAGAAAAACAAGTCACTGAAATCGGTTTTTGTTATTAGAGATCATAGGATATATTCATACCACAGAATCCGCATATGATCCAATAGAATATGGTTTCAGGTACCGAACTCTGATTAATCATATTATCAGGAACTGGAACCAGAACCGAACTAAGACCGGGTCACAACCACCAATTGAGGTTCAGGTTTCAGCTTGAGTCCTAAACTGCCATCAACTTGAAAAACATTAAATATTAGAAATTTAAAAAATATGGAACCAGCAGGTCTGGTTCCAGCTCGGTTCTGGTTCAATAAAAGTTGGAACCAGAACCGAATCAGGTGGTCTGTGGTTCCGTGTTCGGTTCCAGTTCCAACAGGTTCCTGATGTTGTTTCAGATCCGTCTGGAACTGTCAGGCCGGTTCCAAACCAGCCATGTACTGTGGGGCAAAGCTTGTTTTGGTTTGGATTTATGAGATGAAATATCAATAGGATATCATATATTTGAGTCATATTCACGGTGCAATTTTTGGATATGGTTTTGGTCTTTGGCTGAAGACTCGAACCAAAAACAAATCTAGTAGAGTCTTGGGTCAGTTCTGGTTCCTGCTTTCAGGCAAACCGAAACCGGTGGTTTGGAACTGCTGGTTCTAGATCGGATTTGAGTTTTAAACTCCTCGTAACTAGAAACAATAATCACAACTTTTGAAACTTAAAAAAAAGAAAAGAAATAGAACTGCCAGTGTGGAACTGTTGGTACCAGTTTAACCCGGTTCTTGTTCCATAAAAGATAGAACCAAAACCAAATAGGGTGGTCCAGAGTTCTGGGTTCTGTTTGACTGATTCAAAGTTTCAGTTGGGTATATATATATATATATATATATATATATATATATATATATATATATATATATATATATATATATATATATAGAGAGAGAGAGAGAGAGAGAGAGAGAGAAAGAAGGAGGGAAAGATTGGATCATGCTCATTCATTGCTTTTGGCTGACATGAGTATAATTTTAAAAAGTTTTAAAAGTTTTAAAAGCATACAAAATATATTTTTATTACACTCGTACTCCTCAAAAGCAATGAGTGAAAGTAGATAGGATCTAATTTTAAGATCTATTTTTCTTATATAAATAAGTTTGAAACTAATTTCTCCATGCATAGGTGTGCTAATAAAATCAGCCATATCATAAAGGATTAGAAATAAAATAATATATTTCAGTTCACTTTCGTGTCCTAGTATTTCCTGTTAATATCATAAACATGTCAATTCAACCTGATTTTTTAGTGTTACTTTGTGTTCTCTTGCATGCCTTTGAGCTAGCTGGTTGTTCACCATATAAAATTTTTCAAAAAATATATAAGCAAAAAATATCAGCGGTTCGGAACCATCATTTCTGGTTTCGATTCAATTTTTGAAAATCATGAATTGTAATCCAATCAGGGATTCCTAATTCTGGTTACCGTGGTTTCTTGGCTAGCTTTGTTCATGTTGAAACCGCCAGTAACCGATATCAAGAACTCCCTGTTCGGTTACAATTCATGATTTTGAGAAACCGGCTCAAAACCAAAACCCGTAATTTCAAACTCATATTTTTTGTTTATATATTCTTTTGAAAAACGTTACATCACAAATAATTTGCTAGTTCAACAGCAAGGCGCTACATGTATTCGACCAATGTGGGAGTTTCTCTCAAAGTGCATATTTTGTCTTTTGTATTTCAAGATACAACAACAACTAAGCCTTTTTCCCATACTAAACAGGGTCGGCTACATGGATTTTTTGTCTCCACAAAGCCCTATCATGTGCTATGTTAACAATTAACTCATAATAAGGTAGATCATTCTTTATTGTTTCTTTTCAACGCTTTTGTATTTCAAGATAAGAAAATAAAAAAAGTTTAAATATAATTTCGAAACCCCGTCATCACTAACCACTTCTTAAGTCAGTGACAAGGCTGGAACCATCTGGTTTACTCGAAACAAGACATGTTTAAGCAAGAGAGAAGACATGTCTAACCAAGAGAGAAACATATACACATAGTTAATAAATGTTTAAATTACGAATAATCAATTTTGAATGGATCACAACTGGCAATTCCAAACTATCAGTGTTGGCTCACTTCAAATCCAAAGTGATTGTCATTATAGTTTTTGAAACCATGAATTCTATCCGGCTTTGAAACCGACTAAAAGCATCAACAAATTTTATATAAAAATTATACAAAACAAATTTGGGTTAAAAATCGTTAGCATCACTTACAAAATTTGGTTTATAAAAAGCATAAACCTTGGTATTCGGTTTTGGTCATGGTTGATATTTTATGGTTTGCACTGGCTTACCACCTTGCTCAGTTACGGGTTGAACCGGTTATATAGATATGTTTGATTCTGGTTAACCCAGGATCTGAACCGGGATCAACTATGGTACTGGAATCATCGGTTTTAGATTTGAAACTCAGATTTGAAGCTAGTGGTTTCGGTTTTGATTTTATAAAAGGTTTCAACCAAAACCGAACCGGGTGGTCTTTGGTTCTGATCTTAGTTTGATTTCGATTGGAACTGCCAGACCGGTTAAGAACCGGCTATGTCTAGACGGTTATGTTTAGTTTAGATGAGATTTTCGGGTTAGGTCCGTGTCATTTCGTGTCATGACATATGAACATGTCACGGTGTTAATTTTTCAAAGAATTTTTTTTGAAGTTTTTAAACACCCATGATGGCTAGAATCACTCCGGATTCTATTAGCCTACCATACCGCTCAAGACAGGGTCTTTAACCCGATTCTAAAGCTTAGAACAAAGCACAACTTGATAAAAAATAACCCTTTAAACAAAACACAACAACATGCCCAAAAGGATCCACCCGGCTATGATTTGGGGTTCCCTAATCACTAGCTAAGGGTTCGGCTGAACCCACACCAATCGGTTGGCCTAGCTTAGGTCAAGGGAGGTTAACCACTCCCAAAACTCCAATCGTTGAGGGAGGAAGACCGGCTTGAAGGAAGAAGGTTGGCAGGGCTGTCAGCACCTGTTCAGTACTTGACAAGTCAGGGCACGGGTATACCGGGCCTGCAGAAGTTGCTGCAAGATCAAGGGAGGCTTCGGCTATCCTGTGGCGCGCGGCACCTTGCTGAACGTTGCGGCGCTAGTGGCCGCACCTTGGGGTCTGCTGTGCACTCGACTGATGCTGTGGCGCTAAGGCTGCGCCCCTGGGGTCCTGCGATGCGCCTGGCTGAAGGACGGAAGGTCGAAGGCTGAAGGCTGGTGTCAAGGGTAGGAGCCCTTCGGTTGGGGCTGAAGGTGAACCACCGAAGATGGCACACAAACAACAGGTGATGGAAGGAGGAAGGAAGCCCGACTGATGTTGAGATGAGACGTCTTCAAGGCGGGAAGGAGGACCCTCAGCAATGGCAGTGGCGCTAGGCTCCTGCGTGCTTCGATTGAGGCACCCGGTTGGCTGTTGTGCGGTCCACCTCTTCACTCTCCCTTCTCTCTGCACACACTCTCTCTTTCTCACTACACACACTCGGTTCAACAACCTCAACAGGATAGGGCCCAATCCTTAAGAAGGGCTTGGGCGGTTGGGACAACCGCCCCTATTTTTAAGGGGGCGGTTATGCCTAACAGGGGGCATAACCGCTCCCGCCCTGGTGCGCTGTCCTTAGCGCCCAACTAGGGACGCCACCTGTCCTAACTGATGCCCGCCCGTAGGGTGCGGGTGTGCTGACCCTAGCGCTTAGCGGGGGCCGTCACCTATCCCCTGGGGCTCTAACCGCCACCCGACCAGGCGCCATGTGTCCTGGCCGGTTCCTAACCACCCGGACCAACCCTGTCCTGGCCGAACCCACTTGGCTAGGATCTAGACCGACCTAGACCTACCTCGGGCCTAACCACCTAGACCCAACTTGACCCAAACTGAATCATGACTCGGGTCGACTGGACTCACTAGGACCGAACCATCCTTGGACCAAAACCTAACCTAGTCTCGACTCGACTCAAGACCGACTAGACCTAGGCTTAGACAACTAGGCTCGGGTTTATAGACACACCCAACCCTTACAAAGACGCATATGTACATGGACTAAGTACACTTTACACATGATGAAACCCTCCAGATGAGGGGTGCGCGCGAGCTCGTGCGCTCAAGAACTCACATCCGTGACAACTCTCCCCCAACGAAATCTGGACTCGTCCCTGAGGCCGTGTGGTAGTCTCTCAACAACTGCTCGTACTGCCACAATTGTGCACAAGGCACCTATGAATCATCGTCTGCATTTCTGCCCGTCCACCTGACCAGATACTGAGTTTGTCTACGAGGTTCGGCTCCCTAGACTCGGTGAGTGATGATAGCCTTGACTGCTGGTATGTCCTCTTGGACCAATGGCAGTGGTCGACAATCCAATCTCTCTGGGTCTTCGAAGTACTTCTTCAACTACAACACGTGGATGACCGAATGGATCTTCAGTCGATCGGCTAACTCCAATCAGTAGGCAACAACACCTACCCTCTATATCACCTTGAATGGTCCGTCGCACTTCGGCTTCAAGCCCATGTGACTGCCTTTGTACACCTGCTTTTGAATATAGTCCGGTATCCAAAGCCACACAAAGTCTCCAACTTCGAACTCAATTGCCCTCCGATGCTTGTTCGTCTGCCTGATCATATGGGCCCCAACTCTCTCGAGTGAAGCTTTCGCATCATTGTACGTCGTCTGCCTATCGCGTATCTCACGCAAGGCTGCGGGACAATGACTATATATGCGAGTTGTAACTGTACTGCGCAACCTCCAGAAGTGACACCTAGTTCATCTGGCTGGCAGACACATAATGACGCAAGTACTTCTCAAGCATTGCATTGAGTCGTTCTGTATGTCCATCGGTTTGTGGTTGTTGAGATGATGAGAATAGGAGACGAATTCTCATCAATCGAAATAACTCAATCCAAAACCGACTAGTGAAGCGAGCATCATAATCACTGACAATCTCTTCCGGTTCACCGAAATATTTAATTACATTTCTAAAAAACAGACTGGCTGTCTCTTTCGCACTGCACTCATGTGGTGCGGGTATAAAGACACCGTATCTGAAGAACCGATCAACAATCACCAGAATCAACTCGAAGTCGTCTACTTTTGGCAATCTTGAGATGAAGTACATAGAAACAGACTTCCAAGGTCTCTCTGAATTAGGAAGAGGCTGGAGTAAACCAGCTGGTCGACGTCGCTCAACTTTATCCTGCAGGCATGTAGGACACATCCGGATGTAGTCAACTACATCGCGTACCATGTGGGGCCAGTAGTACCCACGAGCAAGCAAGGCTACAGTACGCTCAATGCCCGGATGTTCGGCATACTCCGCATCGTGAACCTCACGCATCAATGTCTTCCTCAAGTCTCCAATACTAGGGATAAATAACTATCTGTCCTTGGTCAAAACCAAGCCATCTCTGATGTCATAACGATCTGTTACACCTGACTGAACTTGAGAAACGATATGAGCATATGAAGTATCCTGGTCCTTTACTAGTCTTACCTGATCAATCAAATCCCCTCTTACATGAGTAATGACATTTAAAGTCTCAACCCTCTTTCTACTCAAGGCATCGGCCATGGCATTCTCCTTGCCTAGCCTGTAGATTCAGTCAAAACCGTACTCCTCGAGAGTCTCAAGCCAATGTGCTTGACGCATGTTCAGCTTCTTCTGGATTCTACAGAATGTGTTTGCCACATTATTTGTAACAACTGTAAAATGGGATCCTAGGAGATACACTCTCCAGATCTGTAAGCAATGAACCACTACCATCAATTCTTCTTCATGTGCGGGGTACCGAGTCTCTGCATCCTTAAGCTTACTTCTCCCGAAAGCTATAGGGTATCCGTCTTCGGTAGGAACACCTCCGAGTGCTCTGTCACTCGCGTCCGTATGTATCTCAAAGGGTCTGCTGAAATCTAGAAGATGTAGTATTGGTTCCTGACATATCAAGGCTTTAAGGGCCTCAAATGACTCTACACACTTGGGTGTCAAATCCCAAGTTTTTCTCTTCTTGAGTAACGCGGTCAATGGCGCTGCTACCTTCGAAAAGTCTCTGATGAACTTCCGATAATAGTTTGTCAAACCTAGGAAACTCCTCAACTCAGAAACATCTCTACGGGTTTCCCATCCCTCAATGGCACAAACTTTTTTGGGGTCCATGCAGATTTCACCTCTGCCAATGATGTGCCTAAGAAAAGTAATGGTGTTCCTCGCAAACTCACAATTTTCCCTCTTCACATAAAGAGAGTGTGACCTAAGTTTCTCAAAGATTAATGTGAGGTGTCAGACATGCTCATCCAAGGTCCAACTGTAGATCACAATATCGTTGAGATATACAACCACAAACTCGTCGATGTACCATGCCAATACCTTGTTCATCAACCTATAGAATGTCGCTAGAGTATTCGTGAGCCCGAAAGGCATCACCAGGAACTTATATGCTCTGTATCGAGTCACCATAGACGTCTTGGCCTCATCCCCAGGTGCAATTCTCACATGCCAATAACCAGATGGTCGATAGTCAACACACATCCATAGAGAACCGTCAGATTTCTTCTGAAACAATACTGGCGATCTGAAGGGTGACTTAGAAGGTTGTATCATCCCTTCTTCCAAGAGCTCCCCCAACTGTTTCCGGAGCTCTTCCAGCTCTGGAGGACTCATCCTATATGCGGCACGGGCTAGCGTCTTCGCCCCCGGTTCTAGCACGATCTCATGGTTTGTGCACCGCCTAAGTAGTAAAGTCTTCGGGAGATTCGTCGACATCATATCCTACAAGTCGAGCAAGACCTACTCGATTTCATGTGGAATCCTAAAGTCTCTAGAGTCCATCTCATCTTTTCTCAAGACTGCTAACAACGTGGGGTAGCCTTTTCGAAGGCCGGTCTTGAGCTGCATTGTGGACAAGTAAATTGCTCCACAGGTCAGAAGATTAGGAGCTTTACTTGGGTCGCATTGAGGTACGAATGTAGGTTGGGTAGGATCCACGCACACCAAACCTCCGAGGTATGGGGCAGCCATCATGCTCGCTGCCCTGAAGAAGTCGCATCCAAGGACTACTCCAAAATCATCCATCGTGCTGACGATGAAATCCAAACTATCGCTCCAACACCCAACTTTGAGGCAGCAAGTTCTGGCTAATCCAGCCACTCTAGAAGCACTCGTGTTAACCGTCTTCAATTGTTGCTCTGACTGCTCTAGCCGTAAACCCCACTATGTGACTAGAGATATGGAAATGATCGAGTGAGATGCGATGATGTTTGCTAAGGCACGCACTACGACTGTGCCTAACTGTGCTTCTACGAACACCAGACTACGACATGGCTCTTCCCGTACACATGCGGTACCTAAGGGCTGGAACGATGTTGCTTGGGTGCTGGAGCTAGCGCTAGAGTTCTCTGCTACTTCATCAGCGATCATCGCGGTGATTTTTGCCTTTTTAGGGCAAAATCTCATCAAATATGGACCTCCACAAATAAAACATGTATCCTGATTCTTCAAATCTCTTGGAGGCATGTTTTTGCCTTTACCATTTGATCATTTCTTTGATTTCCCAAATAATCCCTTATTCTTCTTTTCTTTGTTCCATTTCTTAGACTTATCCTTACTCGAACTCGATTTTTTTTTCTTTTTCTTAGAATTTTCATCAGTCTTACTAGACCTTAAGTCCACAAACGTCTCAACTACTACGATTGCCTCAATGACAGTCGAGAGATCTCGACGCTTGGGCCCAAGGCTGCAATCCCTGCTCGAAGTAGAACAACTTGTCCTCTTCTGCCATTTCCTTGACTTTTAAGAGTATGAAGCTAAATACTCATGCAGAGTACCTGTGCATCTGAGTTTGGATAGAAGCTCTCTGTCTCTATAGCCACAGTTCGTAGGAGTGAACTGCTTCCTAAGTTCCATGCGAAAACCTTCTCAAGTCATGAGAAGTGGGGCACCACCACTGGTGGCTGCGTTTTCTAAGGTACGCCACCATAACTTCGCATCATCTCTAAGAAAGATGGTAGCCACTAGCACTCTGCAGTTTTCAGCTACCTGTGATACATCCAAGTATCGCTACAAATCCCATAGGAAATTCTCTAAGACTTTCCTATCTCTAACACCACTGAAGGGTGTCGGCTCGGGGATCTTCACTTTTGAAGAGTCAAAGTTAAGGGTGCGTGATGTTTCACGTAATCCTACAGGTGAAACCGAAGTATGAAGTGGGGTTTCTATCTCAATGTCTGGTTGTTTTTGAAGTCTAGCAACCTGTACGGCTAGTTGGTTCTGGTTTGCCTTCATAGAGTCCTGAGTGGCTCTCATTGACTCTTGAGCTGCTCTCATGGAGTCTTCGCTGGCTTGTAACGCCTCCAATCTCTGCAACAAAATAGTCATAATATCATCATCTTCAGTCCGTTGGGAAGGACTGGCTTCCTCCCCGACTGCTCTCCTGGTCTTCGGCATTTTATTATGATTCTTTTTGAGTTATAAGACCAACAAAACAGAACAACAGTCTGAACCGAAACAATTTACCGTCTTAGCAGAAAATTTCTGCGACCTGCATAGATGACTTCTGACCCGAATTCAGACTCTTCTAGAAACACATACAGACACTGAAACTGAAATCCAAAGTTACAGGACTGTAGACCGAACTACAGAGAACAACTACACCAAAATTCTGCTGAAACTGACTTCGTTTGCTCAGTCAAAGATGCTGCTAAAAAAATGCCAAAATCTAGATTTTTTGGTTTTTCTGCAACTTGCTAAAAAGCGGTTTTCCGGGGGTTTCCACCACTTTTTCCGGTGAATCCTCTGCTGGTAAGTCCACCTAAAACTGCTAGGTATCACTTCCACTGAACAAGCACTTTATTAGTTTTAGTTTTTACCAAAACAGATCCAAAATCACGGATTTTTGTGAAAACATAGATTCTGTCAATCTGGTTTTTAGGCCCACTTCGGCCGAGTTTTCCGAACACCTTCCGATGTGTTTTCTTCCAGCAAGTACTTTCTGTCAAAGACTACAAAAGTACTACACCCTGGAATAAATTACTTTCTGTTCCAAATAACTTAACCTTTTCAAAATCGACTTTGAAAATCGGTAAAATCCATATGTTCTGATTTTTGGTTTTGTTCCAAATTAAGTTTTCAATCAATTTCTTGGTCAAAAACTTCAGGGAATCGAGCCTACAGCTCTGATACCAAACTGTCACGGTGTTAATTTTTCAAAGAAATTTTTTTGAAGTTTTTAAACACCCGTGATGGCTAGAATTGCTCTGGATTCTATCAGCCTACTATACCGCTCGAGACAGGGTCTTCAACCCGATTCCAAAGCTTAAAACAAAGCACAACTTGATAAAAAACAATCCTTTAAACAAAACACAACAACATATCCAAAATGATCCACCCGACTATGATTTGGGGTTCCCTAATCACTAACTAAGGGTTCGGCTGAACCCACACCAATCGGTTGGCCGAGCTTAGGTTAAGGGAGGTTAACCACTCTCAAAACTCCAATCGTTGAGGGAGGAAGATTGGCATGAAGGAAGAAGGCTGGCAGGGTCGTCGGCACCTGTTCGGCACTTGATAAGTCGGGGTGCGGGTGTATTGCGCCTGCAGAAGTTGTTGCGGGATCAAGGGAGGTTTCGGTGCGCGGCACCCTGTTGAGGCGCCTTGTTGAGCCCTGCGAAACAAGGAGAGGCTTCGGTTGTCCTGTGGCACGCGGCACCCTGCTGAACGTTGCGGCGCTAGTGGTTGTGCCCTGGGGTCTATTGTGCACCCGACTGATGCTGTGGCGCTAAGGCTGCACCCCTAGGGTCCTGTGGTACGCCTGGCTGAAGGACAAAAGGTCGAAGGCTGAAGGCTGGTGTCAAGGGCACGAGCTCTTCGGTTGGGGCTGAAGGTGAACCACCAAAGATGGCACATGAACAATAGGTGATGGAAGGAGGAAGGAAGCCCGGCTGATGTTGAGATGAGACGACTTCAAGGCAAGAAGGAGGACCCTCGGCAATGGCAGTGGCGCTAGGCTCCTGCGTGCTTCGGTTGAGGCACTCCGGTTGGCTGCTGTGCGGTCCACCTCTTCACTCTCCCTTCTCTCTGCACACTCTCTCTCTTTCTCACTGCACACACTCGGTTCAACAACCACAACAGGACAGGGTTCGGTCCTTAAGAAGGGCCTGAGCAGTTGGGACAACCGCCCCTATTTTTAAGGGGGCGGTTATGCCCAACAGGGGGCGTAATCGCTCCCGCCCTGGTGCGCTGTCCCTAGCGCCTAGCTAGGGACGCCACGTGTCCTAACTAACGCTCGCCTGTAGGGTGCGGGTGTGCTAGCCCTAGCGCTTAGCGGGGGCCGCCACCTGTCCCCTGGGGCTCTAACCGCCACCCGACCAGGCACCATGTGTCTTGGCCGGTTCCTAACCACCCGGACCAACCCTGTCTTGGCCGAACCCACTTGGCCAGGACCTAGACCGACCTAGACCTACCTCGGGCCTAACCACCTAGACCCAACTTGACCCAAACCGAACCATGACTCGGGTCGACTGGACTCACTAGGACCGAACCATCCTTGGACCAAAACCTAACCTAGTCTCGACTTGACTCAAGACCGACTAGACCTAGGCTTAGACAACTGGGATCGGGTTTATAGATACACCCGGCCTCTACAAAGACGCATATGTACATAAACTAAGTACACTTTACAATGAAGCCCTTCGGATGAGGGGTGCGTGCGGACGCGCGCGCCCACGAACTCACGCTATCTCCACCTTTCAGCGACGACGAACACACGTACGCCCGGTTCGAATAAAGACGAGAAAGGAGAATAAAGACGAAGGGAAGCAGAAAACAATAAAAGCCCATAAGTCAGATAACGTCAACCTCCCCTTTGACCGTCTCCTTCAAAATCCCTTCCCTTTCTTTCCTCGCTCACTCACTCACTCTTCCCTTCTCTTTCGCCTTCGCTTCTTCCGAAAGTGGGAAAAATGGGGAAAGACGATCTCTGCATCACCGTGCCCAGCTTCTTCAAGTGCCCGATTTCGCTCGACGTCATGAAGTCGCCGGTCAGCCTCTGCACCGGTGTCACCTACGATCGGTCCAGCATCCAACAGTGGCTTGATGGTGGAAACAACACGTTTCCAAACCAATGAAATCGTTCCCAATCACTGGCTTGATGGTGAAAACAACACGTGTTCGGCAACCATACAGGTCCAGGAAATCGTTCTCAATCACACCCTCCGCAAACTCATCTGGTCCAACTCCTCGTCCCCCTCTGCTGCCAACCACCGGAAAACACCGGTTTCCGGTGATTCGTCGGAAAATGTGACGGAGGTACTGCGCTGTGTCCGGGACGGTCAGGTAGATGCGGTCAAGAGAGTGTCCAAGATCGTTCGCGCTGGAGAAAAGAATGGAGATGCCTTGGCGGTGGCCGGAGCGGTTGAGGCGCTCGGCGGGGTTTTGCGGGTGGAGAGAGAGGTGAAGTTGCTGCAGGAGGCAGTGAAGGCGCTCGGGCCGATCCTGGCTGTTCGATCGGTTAGAAGAGCGGCGGAAATGCTCACAATCCCGGAAGCGCTCCGCTCCTTCGCGGCCGTGCTCGACGCAGGGGACGATGGCGACGCAGTGGGAGAATGCGCGACAGCGGTTGAGTCGCTCGCCTCCGTCGTGGAGTGTGACTCCGTTTCCCTCATCACGGCAAACCCCACATACTTAAATTCCTTCCGTACGCACTTGTCTGCATGCACACTGTATCTGGTGATATGCTTGTCTAGTTTCTAATACCAGTCTAATTGAAGGGTAGCTTCATCCTTCAACTACCCCAAATCCCACATACTAAATTCCTTCCGTACGCACTTGTCTACATGCACACTGTATCTGGTGATATGCTTGTCTAGTTTCTAATACTATTCTAATTGAAGGGTAGCTTCATCCTTCAACTACCCCAAACCCCACATACTAAATTCCTTCCGTACGCACCTGCCTACATGCGCACTGTATCTGGTGATATGCTTGTCTAGTTTCTAATACCAATCTAATTGAAGGGTAGCTTCATCCTTCAACTACCCCAAACCCCACATACTAAATTCCTTCCGTACGCACCTGCCTACATGCATTCTGTATCTGGTGATATGCTTGTTTAGTTTCTAATACCAGTCTAATTGAAGGGAAGCTTCATCCTTCAACTACCCCAAATCCCACATACTAAATTCCTTCCGTACGCACTTGCCTACATGCGCACTGTATCTGGTGATATGCATGTTTAGTTTCTAATACCAGTCTAATTGAAGGGTAGCTTCATCCTTCAACTGCCCCAAACCCCACATACTAAATTCCTTCCGTATCCACTTTTTTAAATGCAATATGCATGTGAGGAATGTAAAGACAAGCCAGTAGGAATCCCCGCCCACAATTTAAAAAGGATTATTTTAAATGAATTATTATTTGCAAAGAAGGTATCATCTTAATTAAGCTAATAAATTAAATAACAGTTAAAACTCCAGGATCTAATTTTTAGTGCAATGGTGCTTCAGAGATCGAGAAGCAACTCTACGAAGAACAGAGACAGGGATCAGTATGAGTAAAGAAAGAGGGACTAAATTACTTTAGAAAAATCCTCATCAAATTCTTTGACGTCAGCAAAAAGTCTTGGTGCGTACAGATCCTGCCAGTTACGCACCAATAGCATCTTCTCATACAGATAATTAAATGCTGCGCACCAATCCTTAACTCTGGTCTAAGGTCGATGGGCATGACCAGGCTACTGGTAGGGATGCAAATATATCAGAGTTGGGACCATTGCCTGACCAAACCTGACTAGTTGGTAGGGAATGAGATTTGATACTGTTGTCGTCAACATCGACTCAATTCAAATGATGTGAATGATCCTACTCAATACTTTAAAGAAGTGTGAGGTGTGCCAGAGAATGTAAATCTCCATTCTCTAAGGGTTCAGATAAATTTTAAGAAGACATCAAAACATTGGCCGCCTGCTAGAGCTCTTCTCGAGCTTCCTCCAGCCATGGCTGAGCTTCGAGTTTGATTTGGGTCAAAAACTCGAAAGCTTCTCGAGTTTGGGTCATCTCGTGGCAAAAATTGAATTCACCTCAAACAGGTTGATAAAGTTACAATATTTCAGTCATATATCCCTTGATACAGTTATAATTGATGCAATTATTGATGAGTTAAAAACTAGTCTCATAGAGCTATCCAACCTACCAAAAATTGACCAAATTCAAATGGGCGAAAAAACATTTAATCAGATAAGGAAATCAAATATTCCATAGATATATCCAAAAAAGCATAATATTAACCCAAATTCAATCATCAATCAGATACTTTCAACTTTATAAACTCTTAACTTACAAGAAGCAACAAATACGCAAAGGCCATATTATGCTTTGTTATTAGCCACTGGATTTAGATATATTTACCAGAAATAACAAAGATAGAGATCATGTATCAAATACTGATACAGCATAAGGAATGGAAGAGCTTCACGTACATTTTCATTTGAAATGCATCTTTCAAATGATATAGTTTGTACAAATAAGAGTTCCCATGGAGATCCGTAAGAAAAAAGAGGAATGTTCAAACACAAGTTGGACCCACTTGACTTTTCTTTTTACAAGAGGAGGTTGAAGCCTAACACATACCCACACATGCACCTTCTGGGAATCGAACTCTCCACCAAGAGCAACTATGGTGGAGTGTCATGCTATTTAGCTAATGCTCTCGGTACAAATGAAACTTACAACAACAACTAAGCATTTTCCCATACGGTACAAATGAAACCTAATTTTTGAAAATTATATCTAAATTAGAATATATTATTACTAATGAAATGTCGAGAATGACAATGGGTTCACAAATTGAAAAAAGAGGTAATACTTTGTTTTATTTATTTTCTCTTATAATTTAGAGTGAACTAGAGGAAGGGTAAGGGAAGGGTTCATGGGGTGGAGACCTCCTATCCTCATCCCTGTCCCAATACCTGTCAGGATTTTCTAGCTCTTCTCATTCTCATCTCCGTTTCCACTCCCCAAATCCGCTCCATTCGGGACGGGTCCCTGGGAGATCTACTCCCATGAACATCCTTGCATCAGCTATTATAAACTTATGTGAGATAGATCGAGTTCATAACTAGAAGCTGAGTAGACAACTCTTATCGGTAAAGGTTCATCCGGTTTATGGAGGACCTTTTGTGAGGGTCCAAGCAAGTTTCAAAGATGATATAATGTACTTCTTGGGATTACATAGAGCATCATGGTCATTGCGATTGAGGCTCTAGAGGAGGCTTTCTGGAGCTCTCTTTGAGCATTCTGCAGGTCTATCAGAGCTTCCTTGAGCTCTTGCCGAGGTTTGAATCCAATTGAGGTCAAAACTGTAGAATTGGCTCAAGTTCAGGCCACCATGGGACGAAAATAGTGTTGGCACACAAAGCCATCCAACCAAATATAAATTGATGCTATTTTTAGTGCATTAAAAACTAGACACACAAAGCCATCCAACCAAATATAAATTGGATTGTTCATGTAAGAATTTAATTTTTTATGATTTTTAAAACTTATCGGGATTCAATTAGCAGCCTCGTTATAGGTTTCTTGATAGGGTTATCTTGTCTTCACTATAACTCCCGTGTCTAAACTCTAACAACAACAACAACAACAACAACTAAGCCTTTTCCCATACTAGATGGGGTCGGCTTTGTCTAAACTCTGATTTACATAATTTTTAATTATACCAAAGAACACAAAGATCTTTTTAGAGAACTAAAAATAGATCAATTCGGATTAAAAATTACTTAGTTATAGCCATTCCTCTTGAAGAAGAACTTGATTTGCTGAAGCCTTAGGCGTATCTAATAGGGTCCAATTGTTTTCACCAAATCTAAGTCATCCGATTTTGGATTTGAGTGATTCTTAATCCATTAAAAATTATACAAGACAAGCTTTTTGAGACATTTAAAAGTTAGGAAAATCTGTTTTGAAATAGATTTTTCATAACTTTTGTCCCACAATAGATTTCTAACAAATTGATAGTCGTAAGTTTGATTTTGCAACTAAATTCACAAAGACCAAACTCACCAAGGCAAGTGAGTAGAGAACGAAAGGAAAACTTTATTAGCTAAATAGAAGGAATGCAACTATGAAAGAGAAGCAAACTAAAAGAAAATGAGAAAAAAATGTGTCCATTGGGTGCTCTTAAAGATTGGCAGCCACTATGATAATGAATTGATTCAACATCCTTCTTCATTTCTCTAGATCAATTTTTCTAACTTCCAAAATAGTTACCCATAATACTTTTTCAATTTTTGGCGATAACACATATTTTATGATTGATCTTCAAAAGAAACTGTATCCTAATATACAAGGTATGGCATAACATATTGTGACAGGTGAGAGTGTCTCATACTCGTATCATACGTATGATGTACAAAATTGTACATGTATCATAGTAGTTTTTTCTTTTGAAAGGTTACAGTGTTTATATATGATGCGTAGGTACTCAGTTTATGGCGGAGTACCCATACTAGGTACTTAAATACACATACTGGTATTTGGGTACATGATTTGAATAATTTTTTTTTGGATTTTAGATCCATCTAACTGTCTATAGATATGCATGTAGTATGAGTTATTAGAACTTTTGTTATGAATAGGTAAAATCAAACTAATATCCGTATGAGTCAACTTCATTTTGAATCCCAAAAGTGTTATGTTTTGATGTTTTCTTGCCAAGAGTATTATATTTTGATGTCAAAACTATATGGTATGAAATAGAGACCATTATGTAACGTAATTTTCTTATTTGAGATGTTAAGTTTGTTGTTGAAGTTATGTTACTTCAAAATTTGTACATTTCAACTTTTAATAAGTTTTACATTATATTGTTATAGTGAATTTTATGTCATTTTAATTTATGTATAATTTTTTTTTATATAGTCATATCCTACCTGCGAGACTGGGCAAGGCAAGGAAGACCCACAAGTGAGGCGAGGTGGAGTAGGCTTTAAGGTAAACCAGCCTTGCCCTGCCCTGATATATATAATGTGTGTTTATATAAAATATATATATATATATATATATATTACATGCATATATGTATATATACATATAAATGTATATGTACACATAATAACTTATACTTTAATATAAAATACCATAAAACATAATTTATATTTTATGTAGAATATATAATATTAACTGATTTTTTTTCTTAAAAATACTTTCATAGGTTGAGGTGGGATGGAACGGGACAGGGCCGGGTTTTAACAAAGAGGGGGGCATGGTGTTTGATCCCTAAGACCCACGGGATGGGGTGTACAAGGGGGCTTCTAATGCGGGGCGGGTGAGGGTCCCCGTTTCCATCCCTAGTCAAGAGTCAAGGAGCTAAAATGAGCTCAACGTGGGCGATGGACCCTGAACCCGGGCAACCCACATATAAGTTTTAGGAGGGTTCATTTGAGTTGCATGAAATGGGTATGGATATGGATATGAATACATAACACGATAATTGTTCAGAACTTCTGTACCCGAACACAGATCCAGTTCATCATGAGTTTGGGCCTTGGTTTTGGTATAGTGGAACCATAATACGCACGGGTTACTTGGTTTGGGTAATGTTGAGGTGTAAGTTGGTCGGGTCTGAAGAGGACCCATTTGCATTACCAAACCAGCTTGCATTTGCAGTCACACTTGGGACAACAAATTCTTGTGAATTTTTGCAGCCAAGTGGATAAACGATCAAATTGGATGCCGCGACTAATCCCGCCAGGTCCATACATGCCCACCGTGTCGAACTCATGACCTTCATCCTGTGAGTCAAGCCCCCTGCTCCGGAAGGTCCCTGTAACCCGAATATTGTTACAGGTTGTATATTTAGGATTTTCTTCATGGGACCTTTTTTCTCTCTTAAGAGAAGAAGTGTTAGAAGGATGCTTGCTCTAAAGACCCAATTCTGAAGTTCATGCAGTGGAGTCAAATTTATATGGCTGTCATACAGCAAAGCAGGCTTAAGATAATCAAAAACATATACAAATCCAAATGATCAGCATTGGAGGAGCTGGACGCAGACTTGTTCTGCGATTGTTGGTATTGATCCAAAATTACCACTTAATGAAGCTTATTTAGATCAACGTGGAAAGAGCGATCCAGATGCGTGTCCCCATTGTCAAATTGAACCCAGAAAAGGACTAATCCAATAAAGCATATCCAAATCCACCAAGAAAGATATATTTCAATACCATGAAGCTTAAACAGGTCAAATCCATATAATCAAGATTCGATCCAAATTTTTAAAGGAAATCACGGTGGCTTATTTAAGATCCTCCAACTGAGATGTGAGTGTGTGAAGATCTCCACCATGCTATGAATAATCACTATATCTCCTCAAAGTATTCTATGTTCGAACTCCATTACAAACTTAAACATTATTGGTTCTGAGACTAAGTATAGTATAACCTTCGTTAAGGCTGGCCTAAAGTCTAGCCGGTTTGATTGTGCCGGTTCGAGGCTTCCCACAAGACCGTCTCGCAGGTCATGAAGATCTCACCCTCCTTTCGCCCTTTTATTACAATATAATTTTTTTTATGATATTTTATATTACTAAACTAAAAACTTATCATGTATATATAACTATACTTATATAAAAATATACTTATAAATATATATAATAAACATATATTTCATATAAATAAATATTATATATACACTCCGGAGTGGGTCTATCGCAAACCCGTCTTGCCCTGCACAAAATCTTCATCACACCCATCTATAATAAACATATATTTTATATAAATAATACTATATATATACACTCTGGGCAGGATGTATTTAAATAATACTATAAATATATTCTGAGCGGGACGGAGGAGGTATCCATGAGTCGGATCCAAATTACCATTCCAAGCTCCTTATTGATTTTTTTTTTAATTTATGGATCGATCTCTCAAAGCGTCCGTTCGCCACACTCCACACATCGTTTCTGACCGCTCCCAATCCTTTCCTCGCAAGTGGGAGAAGAAAAAAATCTCCAACTATTCTCTCACCCCCAAAACACAACAACAATACGAAAATCACAAAACCAAACAGGATCACAATCACAAACTTACCCATCTCTCTCTCTCGTTTCTCTGACTTCACCGCCATGAAACCGTCTTCACCGATCGTTCTTCTTCAGTAAGACTGAATACTCATCTCAATACCCTCTCAGTTCGTCAATACCAACATCCAGAAATGGCGTCTCTGGCCATCAATTTGCTTCTCCACCCTTCTAACGATCCAACCCTTCTCAAACCCCGTTCGTTGAAGCTCCTTGCTCCGAAGAGGCTCAAATTCTCGGGGAGAATCGTCGCAACTGCTTCTCCGGAATCTCCGGCGTCGGTATCGGAATCAAACGTGTTGGAGCGGTCGCCGGCGGGCTCGAACGATGCGATTCAACAGCTCTTACAGAGAGATTACAAGTGGGGATTCGTCTCCAACGTTGATTCCTTCTCTCTTCCGAAAGGCCTTTCGGAGAACACCGTCCGCGCCATCTCCGCCCGCAAGAACGAGCCTGATTGGATGCTCGAGTTCCGGCTTTCTGCCTTCCGGCAATGGCGCCGGATGACTGAGCCCCGTTGGTCGGACAATTCGTACCCTCCGATCGATTACCAATCTATCTCGTACTACTCCGAACCCAAGCAGCGCCCCAAGAAAGGAAGTCTAGACGAAGTCGATCCCGAAATCCTCGAAACGTTCCAGAAGCTTGGGATTCCGTTGACAGAGCAGAAGCGACTCGCAAACGTCGCCGTTGATGCCGTTTTCGACAGCGTCTCCATCGCCACCACCCACCGGAAAACCCTCGAGGCCGCCGGCGTCATCTTCTGCTCCATCTCCGAAGCCATTCAAGAATACCCAGAACTCGTCCGGCGCTATCTCGGCTCCGTTGTGCCTCCGGCGGACAATTTCTTCGCGGCCCTCAATTCTGCCGTCTTCTCCGACGGCTCCTTCTGCTATGTCCCGAAGGACACGGTGTCCCCAATGGATATCTCGACGTACTTTCGCATCAACGCCCTCGAAACGGGACAATTCGAGCGAACACTCATCGTCGCCGATGAGCGGAGCTACGTCGGCTATCTGGAGGGTTGCACGGCGCCGTCCTACGACAAAAACCAGCTGCACGCGGCAGTCGTCGAGCTCTACTGTGCGGCCGGAGCCGAAATCAAGTACTCCACGGTGCAGAATTGGTACGCCGGAAACAAGGAAGGCAAGGGAGGGATCTACAATTTCGTGACGAAGAGGGGATTGTGCGCCGGCGACCGGTCGAAGATATCATGGACGCAGGTGGAGACGGGGTCCGCCATTACTTGGAAGTACCCGAGTGTCGTTCTGAGAGGGGACGATACAGTTGGAGATTTCTACTCTGTGGCACTTACCAACAATTACCAGCAGGCGGATACCGGAACGAAGATGATACACGTGGGGAAGAACACGAGGAGTACCATAATTTCGAAAGGGATATCGGCCGGAAAGTCAAGGAATTGCTATAGGGGGCTTGTGCAAGTACAGCCTGGTGCGGAGAACGCGAGGAATTTCTCGCAGTGTGATTCTTTACTTATTGGTGACAACGCTGCCGCGAATACATACCCTTATATTCAGGTAATTCAAGGAAATCCCTGTTTGATTGCAATGAGTGTTTTGTATATTTCTCTGTTGGTTGATTTCTATAGATTTTTGTTGGTTCAGGCTCTTTGATCGATGCTGAATGTTGTATGTGATGGTTTTACAGAACGTTGTTTGTTTTCATCCATTTTGATTGATAGTCTTATTGCTGTTGAATTGGTTTTGGACAACCGTTGCTTTAAAAGAGGGAGAGGAGGGCCTCTGCTAATATAACACGAGCTTGAGCTCAATGGCGATAAGAATTCAGTAGCCGTCCCCACTTAATGTGGGAAGAGGCTTAAGTTTTGGACCTTAGTAGTTTTCGAGAATGATTTCTTTTACTACGTTCGTCAATTAGTTAGTGCCTGGAACAAACAACTGCCTTATACTGCTTTTCCTTATTATGAACAATGAAAATGGAATCGCAATAGGATCTAGTAAGGAATGATTGGCTAGAACTTAGCCTTTGTACCTTCTGTTAGTTTATCCTCTGTGAGTTGTCAATCCAACTTATCAGCTGAATAGGTTGGTTTGTCCAGTTAAGTGATACTTGACATTATGTCTACCTTCATACAGTCTCTGCTTCGGCATATGACTTGCATGTTCTACCTTTTCAAGCAGCATGAATCCTTGGTTGCAATTATGATTTATTTGATCCATCTTCGGCTGCAGCAGCTGCTGCATATCAGACCTGTTTGGTTCAATGCTTATTCAGTTTATGCACACACTGCAGTCACCTTGTGCCAATAACGGACAAACATCATATTAGAAATCTTTAACTGTAGATGAGCATAAAGAATCAGTAAAATCATCTTTGAGCTAATCCTACACTCTGTATGCCATTTTTTGATATCAAGTTCAACTAACCGTCAGAGAAACACACAGCAGTACACAACGGAAGTCTTAAACCTTGTGAGTCATTACAGGCCTGCAGCTGAACCTTATGATTCAAAGCTATCACCTCCATACATGGGAAGATATTTTTCATCAGGAAAAGCAAACAAGAACACAAATAACAGAGCTTCACTTTTTGTCTAATTACAGTATTTCATGAATTGGTTACTATGGATTTTTAGGTCCAATACTGGTAGACAGCTTGAGCCATATCCAAGACCAAAGAATTTAGGATGGACATACATGATACGTCAACATCTTGAAACAACCGTAGAGAAAACCAAATACAATCATGCAAATGAGGAAACAAAGCCGTATCCTGAACATGACTTAGGTCTACCTTCACAAAGCAGCTAAGACCTGAAAGTGTACAACTCAATGTTGTTACCGCATCCATTATATTACTTGTGAAGATACAGAAATGAGCTGTCCTGTTGTACAGCTGATTGGAGGGGAGAAATTTGGGGAGATGAAAATGCGGTCTAAAGAAAATAAAAAAGAAATTTCCAGTCACAGCCACTCAAAGCTCATTCTTTCACCAATACTTGTTTCTTCGTGCAAACAAGATGAATCTGTATGTAATCAATATGTGATAAAACTTGTACGGAGCTCTTCATTATGAGTAATATCCACGATATATGGTACATGAGATAACCGAGTATTTGCTTGAATGAGGTGAGCAGAGACAGAGAGGCATCTTATTAAGAAATGTAAGGAGGCTATGAATGTTGCCTACAATTTCTTACGTCAAAAGTGCTTGCATGCATTCTGTTCCAATGTGGAATTGTCGCCTCTTATCCAATGGTCACTTGGTGACTTTTTTGAAGATCTGATCCTATACTGCTGAACTGTAACTGCTATCAATTGATAAGCTGCGAGTGAAATAAACGGGTTGTTACCATGTTCTGTTTTTTATGTCACTTGGAGAAACTGAACCTGACAAATTGCAACCAAGCAGCGTAAATCCCCAAGTCTAGGGCCCTTGCCTTGAGGACCTATGTTAAGCAGGCGTTCTGTTAAGATGGAATCTTGGCGATACAGAGAAGGATAAGATGAGGAAACGTATATCGGCATGCATACAGAAATTCTGTGGCTTAAAGGGAAATTAGAAAAAGTCATGGAGATATGTTGCATAGAGGATTATGGCATTAAGAAAAGTTTCACATGATCCAAAATGGAAGTGTCACAAAAGTGTTAGAGGGAAACTATTAAACATGATACAGCTTTTCTAGAGTCAACTGCTAATATGGCAAAAAGATTGAGCTCAATGGCATCATACGATCCATGTAGGCATGTAGCCAACCCCACCTAGCGGGGAAAAGCTTGGTGGTGGTGGTTGATGCAAAATGGAATGGAGGAAACCAGCTTCTCTCTAAAACATATTATATCTATCTTCTTTGGCAGCTGAGGACAGGCCATCTTCCAGATATCATCAATATCGGCCATTTGCCTACTGATTTTCAGGTCACTTGACTGCTAAAAGCGACGTCTACAGTTTCGGTGTTGTCCTTCTGGAGCTTCTGACAGGGTTGAGATCAATGGACAAGAAGCAGCCAGATTGACGACAGAACCTGATAGAGTGGACACGGCCCTACCTGAACGACAGCCGGAAACTTAACCAGATAATGGATCCCAGCCTTGAGGGACAATACTCTCTTGAGGGTGCACAGAAAGCTGCAGCATTGGCCTTCCAGTACCTAGCACGCCACCCTAAGAGCCGGCCTGACATGAGCGCGGTGGTCGAAATACTTGAGCCTCTTCAACAACTCCAAGACATAGCAATCGCCCATTTTGTGTACATTGCGGCCACAGAAAACGGAAAAGCTAGTTGAGATGTACATGAAGGATTGTAGGTGCTTGAAGTAAGATGGAAAGCTTACACAGCTGGTGGAGCAAGTTTTCCAACAGTTTGAAAAGTCATCGACTTGTAGTGCAATGTTATGGTCAGTAAGCATGTTTAAATGGGTAAAAGAGTTGGTCCAAGCACAGTACTGACCCACTAGACCTTGCTGGATTCATGTCAGTTGTTGGATGGAGTCGACACAACCTACACCCATTTTTTCCAGTTATATTTGTGGTAACGGTGTTACAACATCAAGTCATCTATCTTCATCTCGCTCACAGCACTGCAAGCGTATGGTGTGTGTGTGTATGTGTATTCATGCTTGCGCATGTAGATGTATCCTCTGTGCTTGCCACTTATAAACTATGAACACTCTTGCAAGCTTCTAACTCACCGAAATTCAGTTGGAAGTCTTTGATCTAGTTCTGTCGTGCAACTTGATACTGTACTGGTTTCTTTTGGCTAAAAGTTTTTTGCAGTCAAAAGTTCCCTATTATGTTGCTTTGCCAATTGATGAGTGATGAAATGGTTGTTCGTGCAGGTGAAAAATCCATCGTCCCGCATCGAGCATGAAGCTAGTACTTCTAAAATTGGTGAAGATCAGCTGTTCTATTTTCAACAAAGGGGCATCGACAACGAGAAAGCTGTTGCCGCTATGATTGGTGGATTCTGCCAGGTTGTCTTTGAAAAACTCCCGCTTGAGTTTGCTGCTGAAGTTAATCAACTTATGAGTTTGAAACTAGAAGGCACGGTTGGGTAAAAGGTGGAGCTTTTGTTCATTATAGAGGTAAGTAGCCTTTGGTAAGCATCTGGCTCTGGATCTGGTATACTGTTGCATTATGTTAGACCATTTATGTAATGTAGATCCATCGGTGATAGTGCCCCCCCTCCTCTCTCTCTCTATATATATACATATGTATGGGAAAATTAAAGTGATTGTTCTAAATTAAATGAAACCAAACATGCTTCAGCTGCTATTTTTTTATTTTAAAAGTGATCTTATAATATGATTAAGGGGAAAAAAAGATGACTTCCCTTTGGATAATAGGTACCCTAATCACACAAGAATCCCGCCCCCATGGAACAGTTTTCATGGGAATCCGAGTCACAATAGTGTTCCCTTCCACAATGCACAATATATGGGAAAATGAATTACATTTTCCACGTTCCCTTAAACTCCTACTTCTAGTGACGTTTGAAAATGGTGTCCTTGAGCATCATTCACGAATTTGACAGAGGGTCCTGGAAAAAAATTCCCTGTTAACCAGGACGGATTTCGGTTTATGTGTTTAACTCTCTCTCTCTCTGAATTTTGGGTTGGATCGGGTGGTTTGAGGTTTGGGTTTTGTTGTGGAGTTGGGTTGTTGCAAGAGTCTTTGGGTTTCTGGGTTGTGTTTGTTGGGTGTATGGTGTTGGGTTTTGGGATTTTTGGGTTTTTGGAATTGTTGCTTTTCCGGGTTGTTGGGTTTTTGAGTTATTTTGTTGTTGTTGTTGGTGGTGGTGTTTTTGTTCATTATTAGTTACACTTGAAATCGTATGAGGCGCTGGTGTTGGCTCAGGAATTTGGTGAGTTTCGGGTTTGGTGTATTATGGGTTTGGGATTGGCCTGGGAGCATTAGCTGAATTCGGGTACCCGATTATGGTCTTGTTAAGTAGCGAATGAACTCGAAAAATCGGAATCATCTTCAAATAGTTGTGCTATAGGTAAAGCTACTGTAATAGGACAAAAAGTAGAGAACAATGGAGACCAATAAATCCATATAGCCGACTCAGTTTATTGCCGTTAACGCTTGGTTTGGTTTCATTTAGAGTAATTTAATTAAAGCCGACTCGGGTATGATCACTTGAACAATTATAAACGAAATTCAATGACTGTTGCTTGGATTGGACCTAGGTGTCCTCACATTAATTTAATTATGATGTTGCTCAAATGTGGCATAGTGTGTGGCATTTTCATTTTTCTCGGGCACAATGGGGAGGCCGGTGGCAGCAGCCGGATGCACATCCTGTCACCGCCCTTCTATTGGACCAAGAGAAATCGGTTCCTGAAGGTGCCCGGTGATGGCAGTAGTCACACCCGGCTGCTCAGCATGTTCCAGCATGACCCGAACACGCCAGTGTTTTGTTCCTTGTGTGGAGTAGCTCACCTGTACAGCTCTCGTCTCTCTCACATCATCCACGTACACACACTCATGAAGGTTCGGTTGAGAGGAAGAAGAAGAAGAAGAAAAAGATGTATTTTTTAAAAGGTGGTATTTTTATTCAAGAGCATGATCCTTTTTACAAGATCTCAATACAGGTTTATATACGCCATCTCTACTAAGGAAAATGGATTCTAATAAATTGTTCCAATCCAAGCCAAATGGAAATTCAGTACTAGGTATGATCTCTCGTTTATACAGGCCATCTTCTTCTGTTATGCTCTCTCATTTCTCATCTCGACGGCTTTGTCGTGAAACTAGCGCGTTCGATGCTGGTCGACGATAGATTTATTCATCATCTTTTACAATTACATGCTTTGAAGCGTGTATTAGGTTTACCGAATCATCTTCTCTTAGCATTTCACTTGGAGAAGCAATTTCTGATGACTTCTTATTCTTTTCGTGGAATTGATCCTTCGATAGATTTATTAAAGTTACGATGTTTTTAGAAATTCTCCATTTTTTGTTAATTTTTATAAAAATGAACATCGTCATAGAAAAAACCCTAAATTTTGTTGCTTGTGTTAAAGAAGGTTATGGGTTCTTGGAGTTTCTTGTGAATATGCTAGTTGAGTTATAAGATTGGTTGATGCTTCACCGGATTTTTTTTCTAAAGAACTTCTCTTGAGATACCTATTTCTACTTGTGCATTGAAAAGCTCTTACTTTATTGGATCTTAATTTTTCTAGAGATAGTAGTTACATGATGAGTTTATTTTGGAAAAAACATAATACATAATTTTTCTAAAGAACTTCTTGGTTTGTCAAAATCCATTCTTTCTCATTTTTCTTTGATCTTATGCAATTTGGTGTAATTGCGCGTGATATATATATATATCTATATATATATATATATAAAACAGTGGTCTAAGAGCACATCAAATATGAAATTATGGTTCGAGTATTAGTTCAAAAAGAAAGCTACATACGATCTTTACCGTAAATTCTAGTCTCATGTTAGCCTGAAATTGTAGTTTCAAAACCAAAAGCCATGAATCAAACACACACTAAGAATATATTTGCGGCCACACAACGACGAAGTGATTAGGCACTGCTTTGTCTGCACGAATCATCACTCAGGACACACAGCGGTGCCGGCTGCTTCATCTGAGGAGCGTGTTTTTAGGCGAATGAGAGGATAACATTTATGGACGACGGTCTTCCATGAAATCAAAGAAGCCCTGAAGGGCTGCCTATCTCTATTATTATATTATATGTATTAATAACATTAAAATACGTATATATATATTAAAAAATATTCTTATACATTATGTCTGTTTACACATATATGTGTGAGCGCAAATATGTATATTTATATAATATAGTTCTATTTACATTTATAGCCACATGCATATATATTTTTTCCTTTTGCCTAGGGGGCCTGCCGGCCTGGGCAGGCAAATCTAGGCCCGGCCTATCGTTTTTCTTTACAGATTTGCGGTTTGATTTTTGGATTCGAATACCTGCTCTGGCATGAAAGCCGGAAACAGAAGATAGGTTCAATCCGGTGATCAGACCCCGTTTTGCTTTCCCGAACTCACAAATCGGTTTCGAATTTGAATCCAACCATTTGAAGCTGAGCCAACGGGGGGAGTAATGAACCGGATCGGTTAACTGGGTGAAACGATACGGGCCCTACACCACGTCCTTTTTGCAATCCTTATATGATTGGGAGAATTTCTCTGCTTGTTTTCGTCTCTCTTTCTTCTTTATGGGGGATTGCTTCTTCCCCTCTGCGATTTCCCAAACGGCAGAAGAAAATCGAGGGTTCTCCGAAATCCTGGGCAATTAGGGATCTGCAGCAAAATCTAGAGAGAAATTGAATTACGCCGGCGGTCGGCGTGTCCCGGTGGATGCCGGCCGGCTCGATGTTCCCGCGATGGGCGCTCCGGCTATTCAGATTCGTGCTGAAGCAGAAGCTCGGGAAGATTATCCTCGGCGAAATCGATCTCGACAATTTGGACATACAGTTGCTGAAGGGCACGATACAGCTCAAAAATCTAGCACTAAACGTCGATTATCTCAACCAGAAGGTTATACTGCTTCTTTATTCTGATTCAATCGTGAAAGTTGTATTTTTCTTGGGGATAGGGTTAGGGTTATGCCTTGTGTAGCTGTTTCTTCGTGATAAAGTTGATTTCGGTGTCTTTTCCTTTACGTGATGGAGTTTGATTTCTATATGTTTTTGATGTGAAGTTTTGAGGTTTTTGTCCAATAGCCGTTGTATTTCCTTGTTTCGAAAATACTGGTGCTATGCAAGTGTATGAATTGTAGTGAAGGTCAAGCTGTGGTGTTAGTAAGGTTGATTTACGGTGGCTCGGTCCTTTTCGTTTGAAATTCGAGTGGTTTGCTGCTTTGAAAATTGTAACTTATTTGGGTCATCCGTTTGAATTTTGCGGCAACGACTGTTGGAATTTCCATTTGAGTGATCCTATGCTAAGGTTATTCAGTAGAATTATGTTATTTTATCAGTAAAATAAAGGAGAGTTTTGGACATGATATTTCACAGGTCAAATAAAAGGAACATAAGTTTGCGAGCTCTTGTGGATAATCTTCTTAGTGATCGTTGGGAAGATTGTAGTATGCATCTTGAATTCAAAGAGAAGGGACCTTTAGTATTTTCAGTTGTCATGTGGGAGAATATTTCTGTCAAGAGTATACAAGAAGCTGTAGATCTACCAAAATATTAGACTTGCACTCATGCATGACAAACTCTTAGCGTTAGGGGATGGTGCTTAAGCGATTAGGTTTTACATTCTGGCAAAATCTTGGAGGTATTGCTATGATCTCCACAACTTAGACATGTCTTTTTTGCTTTTTCAGCTAGGCACTGCACCAGTTGTGGTCAAAGACGGATGCATCGGTTCTTTATCAGTGAAAGTACCATGGAAGATAAACAGATGTGACATTGAAATAAAGGATCTTGAGCTTGTGTTTTCTCCAAAGTTGGTTGCAAAGAAACCAGGAACTGGTAAAGGTGTGGTGGCATGTGAAGACACCAAGACATCAGTTTCAAGTAGTTCCGTGATCAATGGGGATATAGGGATGCATCAGGATTTGGGGTTGGCTTCTTTTGATATTCATGAAGGAGTAAAGACAATAGCAAACCTAGTTAAGTGTTTGCTTTCTAATTTCCATGTGAAGATAAGAAACATGATAGTTGCTTTTGATCCCCAGAAAGAGGAGATTGGAAATAAATCACCTGTTCGCAACATGTTAGTATTTCATATGATGGAAATGGAGTATGGGACGTGCTTGTCTGAAAATGCTGACACTAGATCAGATTCACTTTCACATAATGATGCCTTTCTAGGAATGACAAAATTAATGAATTTTGTGTCCTTCCATGGGGCAACAGTGGAGCTGCTTCACATAGTTGATGAAGAACGTGAGTTGCAAAATCCAAGTGCCTTAGGATTAGGACCAGGCGGAAGCTGCAAGTCTGCGGTTCCCATTTTTACTGGGGAAAATGGTAGTTTCTGTGGAACTCTAAAACTAAGCATGCCATGGAAAAATGGTTCATTGGATACTGGAAGAGTGGATGCAGACTTCTATATGGATCCAGTTGAGCTTAGGCTTCAGCCTAGCACCATACGCTTCATCATTTTCTTGTGGGAATCTGTGAGAAGCTTTGAAAACAACATTAGCAGAAATGCATGTGGCAAGGCTGTGGATTCTGAAGTATCCTCCAGATCTGCGCCTCACTCCCACCCTCCTAATTCGGTTTCATGTGCAATAGGGCCCAAGGGATTGATCCCTAGTAGTGGCAACTTGGTAACAAGCATCAAATCTTATATTGGTTCTGAAGCTAGCCCAAATGAGTTGCTTCCTGGAAATCATTTGATACTTGATTGGGTGCCACTGGCTGCTGACATGGACAAAACTGATGGTGCTGAACTTGATGCAGATTTGGGGGCAAGGTCAGCATATTTCATGTGTTCTTTTCTTTGATGATCACTGTTGTTTGTAATGGATAAGCCAGGTTATTAGGATGCAGTGGATTGCGTGAATACCAGGCTTGGATCATGACACTCTGATCTAATACATTCTTGTACTTCTTTACAGTGTAGATCAGTTTTTTGAATGTCTGGATGGAATGAGTTTCCATTCCTCTCACAGTGGCAGCGGTATATGGAACTGGACCTGCTCTGTTTTCAATACAATATCAGCTGCTTCTACTCTTGCTTCTGGATCTTTGTATATCCCAGCTGGTAAGCGCATTGTGCCATTGTTATTTGCTCTTATAATATGTTTATATGCTGTTTGCATTTATTGATATTTATTATCTCCTTTCTGTGGTACTACGTAGTCTGGGTGGGTTGGGGAGAGACTAACTTCATTTAACAGCGGATTCATGTTCTGATTTGAGAATGCATATACTTTTTGCTGTGCTGTGTGGCATGTGCATGTGAGTGAGTGCACGTGTATGAGCGTGTTTAACTGTTATTGAGGATTGTAGACCTGGATTCTGATCCTGCTGTTTGTACAGAGCAGCAGCATGTTGAGACAAACATAAATGCAAGGATTGCTGGTGTATCAGTTGTACTGTCTTTTCATGATGAGAAACAAAACAGATGTGGTGATCTAAGGAGTTGTTGGGAAACCACATATTCCAGTGATATGGATCCCATTATGAAACCACCGCATCCTGAGCAGCAGTACGACTTGCCAGATCAACCTGGTTGTGGTCATGGATTTGTTCATTATTTGGAAGCTAGATTTCAGGGGCTCAATGTTACATTCCAGGTAATAATTAACGATAATTCTAATGAATTCATGTTACAAATGTTTTTCCCTTCATGTTATTCGTTCTGTTGATATTAAAATGTCTGGCAAAGGTTACAGATTTTTCCTCAAGAAGTAAAGCTTGAAGCAGTATTGAAGCAGATCACAGTTGATGATTGCTTTAATTTTGCAAATGGAACTACAGATATGAACTTCTGGGATAATGGGAATGAACTTCTTGGAGAGGTGAATTTGGTTCATTCTTTGCAGGCGGAAGTTGAAGGTGCCGTTACGCCTTTCCCTTTGTCTTTCCAAGATCCTAACATGTTTAAAAGTCTCAGCAAGTCAAATACTGTGAACGTGGACTTCCAGTTGGAGTCTGTGGTTGGTGATGTGCAAGGAGACCCTCAAAATCCTATTTCAATGGAAAATCATTTTGAGGTGAACATCCTGAGAACTGATGATTTCTCTGAGCTTCAATTATCTGTGATATCGAGACATCCTAAGGACAAACTAAAAGAATCGATTTCATGCTGTGTCAAGCTACCACCAGCCATCTTGTGGATTAACCTGAATACAGTCAATATGCTGTTGGAACTATGCAGTCAAATTGGGCAAGTCGCTACTTCAGATGTTGATTCTAAAGTTCCCGATGTCGGATCCTGTTCTTCGCAGGACCAGGGAAGTTATAGTCAAACAGGTGTAGCCATGTCAAATCCTACAGAGGCAAGGCTGCGAGGAAGCATTACTCTCTGTCAGACAAGAATGATTTTGTGCTTCCCACTCCGGAGACCTGAGAGTTCTAGATATTTATATTCCCATAATGAGTTCATTATTCTTGATTTCTGTCCATCTGGCAGGATGGATTCAGTGGGTGATGCTTTTCATGTGTGCAGTGACAGTTCAAGGAGCAATCTGTCTCATATGTCTTTTTCTTCTATCCATTTAAACATAGGAGAATTTAATGTTTATGTAATTTCTTCACCTGATAGAGATGCTTCTAACAAGCAGTGTTTGTCTGCAAAAAAGATTTTCTCATCCAATGCGGGATCTTGTGATGAACAATCTGGTATTTGTATCATCTGGAAAGCTGGTCCTGCCAAGGAAGCTGACATAGCACGGAGATTGTGGGATGTTGCTACTTCAAGAAATTTCTGTAGGAACAGTACTTCTCAGAAGAAATATGAGTTTGCATCTGTAGCAACTATCAATGATCAAGCAAGTGAGACTTCGCAACTATTGAAGGAATTAATTTCTAGTTCTGGTTTTACCTTCCATGTTCATTTTAGCCGAGCTTCAGTCAGTATGGAACATACAGAATACACTTTGCTTTTACATCTCATAAGCCAATTGTTGGATGTCTTTTCTACTGTCTACTCAAATCAAGATGAGGCTGATATAAATGAGAACCATGCCAAAGAGAAAATAGAATCCCATGATGTAGAGCTTTCCCAGTCATCGTTCCATCTGAAATGTGATATACTGGAAATTTCCATCAAATTGGAGGTGTTAGATGTTAATAAATCTCTCCAGAAGGAACTTCCTGGTTCTTGGTCTAGCATGCGCTTGACTGTTCGGGACTTTGAATTGCTTTCTGGGTCAAATGTAGGCAGAATTCGTGGATCTAACGTTCTTTCGGTAAGCCACGGGGAAGGTGAGCTGTGGGGTTCTATTGTTAAGGCAGGTGGAGAAGTATCAGGTACATGTGAGGATTTTATGTTGCTATGTGCAAGGAACTCTGCCATGAGACGCGGTGATGGAGATGGTGCCAATGTTTTATCATCTGGTTCTGCTGGCAGCTCTATTATTCATCTTATCAATCCAAATTTGTTGCAGACAGCAACACTAGTAACTGTCAGATGCGCAACCTTAGTTGCTGCAGGTGGTCGATATGATTGGTTGATGTCTATATCATCCTTCTTTTCTCTTCCTGCTAGTGAGAGAGTATCTTCTGAAATTGGTAGGCAAAAAGATTGTTCTCAGGAGGTTTATCAGTCATCATTTTCTCTGGAATTACCTGATGTAGGTTTGAGTTATGAGCCTTACGGGAAGTGCTTCAAGTTTGGTCAGGAGGGTCTCAAATCAGAATTTTTTGATCCCAGTAAATCAACTGGAAAAATAGAAGAACAAGGTGTGGCATGTCTTTTGGCTGCAGCTTCGCTGTTTGTTTCTAATAGAACCCCTAGCGTTGCAGCATCCAATGATTATAGAATTGGGATTCAAGATATGGGCCTTCTACTTTGTGACCTACCTGCTTTGAGGACTTTGATGGACTATGACGTAAGGAGTCTCCGTACTAATCGCTATGTTAAAATTGCTGGAGAGACACTGGTGGAGGTCATTTTGAGGACTGATTCTAGTGACGGAACATGGGAATTAAGTTGCTCTGATTGTCATGTCAAAATAAATACATGTCATGACACAACAGCTAGTTTAATTTGCTTGGCTAACCAACTTCAGCAGCTTTTTGCACTGGACGTAACAGAGTCTGTGATGCATTTGCAGACCAGATGGAATAGTGTCATGCATCTGAATGAACTCTGTGAGACTAAAATTAATGGGGATGCAGTTAAATCTCTTTCTGTGCCAACGACCAGTAGAAACCAAGATAGTAACTCCTCCAAACATGGAGTGATGGATGATATATTAGATGATGTTTTTCATGAGGAAGCAACTCAGGCATTACAGCCATCAGAATCTTCAGGAATTCATTCTCATGCTTCACTAAGTGAAGCTATTCCAGATAAGGGGTACTTCCTAGATGCAACTACATCTATATCTACATCTAGTGATATTTTTCTATTAAATTCCTCAAGTACGTTACTGCATTGTTCTGAGCTAGGAAATATCGGTGATTCATCTGCCCATTGCTTGCCAGAATTTATAGATGACTATTATTTACTTGACTCGGTTTCAACACAGAATACTAGTGGATGTCATAAATATAGTGAAGGTGGTCTTTCATCTAAGATAATTGTCTCGGCATGTGGAGGTACTGACAGTGACAGGAGTGGCTGGTATGATGATGGCTCATTTCACATAGTAGAAAATCATGTACCAGACATGCAGTATTGTTCAGGACATACAGAACCTGGAGGCAGTAATACGGATTCAAGCTCTAACAAGTTTTCTTCAGTCAAGGGAGAGTTGAAAAGGAAAGGACGGATTATTCTTGACAATATGAATGCTACATGGGCAATGTTCGGAGGATGTGATTGGTCCAGTTCTGAAAGCAACAGTTCACATGCTTCAAAGACAGGTGGACGTGACTTGACTAAATGTTTGGAGCTGTCACTCCTTGGGGCAAACATTCAATGTGACATTTTTCCTGATGGAGAACTGCACGTTTCAGAACTCTTGGTATCCATCCAGGAGCTTCATGTATATGATAACAGCAAAGATGCCCCGTGGAAAATGGTACAATTTCTCTTTCTGGAACTATTATTCTAGTCATACTATTTGACACTGTAATGTTGTTGAGTTCTATACCACTAGATCAAATAAAATTCAGAATCATGACTATCTTTTATATGTTCAAGGTGCTGGGTTATTACCATTCTAAACAGCACCCAAGGGAAAGCCATGCAGCGGCAGTGAATTTGAGTTTGGAATCCGTTAAGCCAGATCCTTGTATTCCTCTTGAAGAATACAGGTACATTTTTTGGAATCTTCTAGATTCTCTTTTTGTTTCTTATGTATATGTGGCATTCTTGTCCCTGAATATAGTAGACTGGATTGTTGGATACTTGACAGTCATCCCTTTTCTCCAGTAAAATAATTATGTCAGCAACAACCAGGTCATGCTTGATTATACCTTTTTTCTTAGAACTTGTTATAAGATGATTCGAGTTCAGTGTTCAATTTCACGGTTGCTTTATATATTAAACAAAGAATTTTTAAGTGGAAGCATTTATTTATTTCAAAAGCCTTGGGGCATAAGTGATTCTACATGGTTCTTGGAAATCTATCTTATGAGGAGCAGAACTGAACAATGAATGACCTGGGTATTTGTAATTTTTTGGTTTTTTATGTCTTCTAGGAAAAACTGACGTCCAATCTCATTCTGGTTTGCTGAGAATAAGTATTTTCCTAATAGGGTTGGTAATCTTGGCAAACTTTTTTTACAAACGCATTTGATGAAAGACACATGTGGAAGTTTGGTTTCTATGATGTTTGGTTACTAAACTAATAATGGTGCACTGTTTGTTTATTCTGTGATGTTAGGTTATTAAACTAACAATAGTTATGGTTTTCTTTCTAATGTTTGTTATTTTGTTACATTTCTTTCTGGAAATTACTTAATTTATTTTGTGTGCTTCTGCATTGCTATAAGGCTCTATTTAGTCATTTAAGGAGTTTTTGCTGATGAAAAATGAAGCTAGTTTTGGTAGCTTCTTTTGACATTATTTACTTGGGAAGACTGATCAGTTTGTTCTGGCATTTTAAAGGTTGAGAGTCTCTCTTCTACCCTTGCGGTTGCATCTGCATCAGAGTCAACTGGATTTCTTGATTTCTTTCTTTGCTGAACATCAGTCAAATGGACAATCTTCACAAATTCCTAGTGACCTGGGCAAGCCTACACTTGCCACTAGCGCTAGCAAACTTAATATAGTCGAGGAGGCATTGCTTCCTTTTTTTCAGGTAACCTTCTGCCCTTTCCTATTTGCTTTGTGTAATAGTTCAAGTTACTAATAATTTCTTTATTCTTTTGTATTAGTCAGAGCTTCCTCTGGTTTAAGTTCATCATATGTATTTTCTTCATACAAGAGCTATGTTGGTCTCTTTTCCCATCCAACTTTATATCTTGATTTCACATTCTGTTGTCTTCACTGTGCTGCTGGATGAAAGTGGCTTGTGGTGTTGCTTAGTACTTATTATAAATAGTAAAAGCTGCATCATAAACCTTTAGAGAATACTTTCCATACTAAGCTTCTCTTTTATGTTCTCTCTCCAGAAATGTGACATTTCTCCAAGTGTACTATTAGTTGATTACATCCCTCAACATGTTGATTTCACTGCACTTGGTGGGGGAAACTATGTTGAGCTTCTTAATCTGGTTCCTTGGAAGGTGAGGTTGTGATTTGTATTTGTCCATGTAATTATGCATTCTCATGTCATCCTTATCATTGTTGACTGTATACTAAGGCATTTTCTATTTCCCATTGATTGGCTTGGAAAGTTTTTTACTCTTTAGTTGAAAAGTAAAGGATTCCTTTTGGAGAGTGCCGACCATTGTGAGATACTTTAGAAGCATTAGAATTTTTCAACTTGTTGCGTTGAGGTGTAAATGGTTAATTCATGACTCTTAGCTGTTGAAGTCATTCTTGAGGTGAACTGTACCTCCCACTTGAGTTGGATTAGTTTATAGATTTTCCTTGCTTTTGAATTGTTTTCTAAAAGGTTAATGGAATCTAGTGTAGCAAGACGTTAATGGGGGTAAACTAGATCCTCATCACTGCTTATAGTATGCCACCTATCTTACAGTGCTATAGGTGAAGTATCCTGTAAAGTCACAGACATGGTGCTATAGTATTTCACCTATGCACTTGAAGACTATTTTGAGCCTAGAAAACTTTGTAGTCCAAATCCAGCAGGTATGCTTTGTCATGTTTAGTTCATCTCTCCTTTCCTTCATACATCTCCTCTTGTTCATGTGTTGGGTTTTATAAAGGTGACTTGGTATTGAAACTGGAATAACCAAACAAAATCAAACCAGGCCTGTTTCCACATTAAGTAGGGTCAGCTGCATGGGCTTTAAGATCACCATTGAGCTCTATCTTGAGTCATGTTAGCATCCAAGTCTAGAGAAGCAAGTTCATGTTTTGTGGTGTCCTTTCAACACTTTAACCGTTTAGCGGCCTTCCTCTCTTAATTTCTCACACCTCTCCACATTATCCGAACCATCCTAAACATGTCTCTCTAATTTTATCTTGGGAGTCTAGAAGCCTTGCAAGAGAATGCAAGATGAGGATTCATGCTAATATTACCTTTAGTTCTTAGTTGCTTATGACTGGTTGAGAACAATGTTATAAATATTGTATTGTATTGTACGATACGATAATATCGTATATCGGTAGTTGGATCGATATGATCTAAGTATATGTATCGTTGGGTTTCATTTATCATGTGTATCATACTATATTGTTGCGATACACAATGTATTGTATCCGTATCATATAAATATGCTATGATATTTTTAAAATAATATATAAACAAGTGTTGTTTTTACCGTACCATATCATGTATCATTTTTCTCTATGAAATGAGTGAATCATATCATACCATATCATAATTTTTTTAAAATCAAGAAAAATAAAAAATCAGTAAAAATTAAGAATTATTCTAAGTTAGACTAGTTTCCTAATTCGTGGTAACAATGCTAGACGTGGTCATAATTGATAAGTTGAAGGAAATTGCATGTTCCATTATTGAAAACTTTGGAAGCTACTTATTTTGATGGTTCTTATTGTTATTCTTCGAAAGTCACCTTTTAAGGTAAGATAGTTGTGGTGTGCAACCTACTAATGCTTGACATGGTCATAATTGGTAAGTTACCAATGCTAGACATGAGTTATTGAAGGAAATTATCTTTTTCATTCTTGAGAACTTTGGAAATTGCTTATTTTTATTTTTATGGTCCTTATTGTTACTCTTGGGAGGTCACTCTTTAAGGTAAGAAAAAATGAAGATCACCATTTCAAATAAGGAAGGACTTTTTTATAAAAATAAGCCCGATACATGCCGATACATCACCTATTGCAATACACTAAGGTGTATCGTATCATGGTTTTCTAGGATATGATATGTATCATCTCGTATCGTACGATACAGGGCGATATATAAACATTCTTGATACATTTATTATACAAGGCAACTATAAGTACCACAAGCATGTTGTTAGGTATGTTTTGCGTACTATAGAAGGACTGGTTAGGTTGTACACTAACAATAGGTTGTACATTTGCTGCAGCTAGGCTCATTAGGCCTGTTGTACAGTTGTAACAGTACTTGTTGTTGGTGTACTAGCTGCTTATATTATATGAGCAACGTCTCTGTTGTCTTGGAAAAAAGTAGGAATTTCAAAAATGTAGCTTAATATATTAATATACAATATTTTTAACAAAGAAACAACAACAACAACAACTAAGTCTTTTCCCATACTAGACGGGGTCAGTTAATTTTTACCAAAGAAAGTTAAAAATTAATGATTTTAAAATATTTTCTTTAATTAAATAAAATAGATCCTCTGTCATATCGTACCGTACGATACAATATGATTATCGGTACAATTATCATGTATCGGTCCCTCTTCCGATACGGGACCTAATACGATATTTACAGCACTGGTTGAGAATGTAAGATGTGTCACTAACGTTGTTGATGATTGTTTAACCATTATAAGTGTAAGATGCCTATTACCATGATGTACATAGCTGCAACAATTTGGCTCCCTGTCCTTTGTCCAGCTTATCAAAACCAATATGAAGCCTTTCACATACTGAGTGGGGTTGGCTGAATGTTTTGTTGTTTTGCTCCATCTTGTGTCATATGTAGATTTAACTCCAAAAGAGCAAGATGATGTTTTATAGACTTATAGTTCCCTTCCAACACTTTGAAGCAATTATGAGTATGATATAATAGCATAGGATATACCATAGGATATTATTATATGTTGGTGCATAATCAAGCCTAGGATATTATTGTATATCATACGATACCAGTTTCGTAAAGGATTATTTATCTGGCTGTATCAACCTGTATCATACAGCACAACATTCTATTGGACCTTATCATATGATACAGGTTGTATCATGAGTGGATATTTCTGTTTGCCTGAAATCGGTGATAGGGAGGGTCTTTAAACTCCCAGAACTCATGAGAAGGATGCTTCCTCCTCTTCCAAACCCAATCCCCTTTGTGTTTACTTGAGAAATCACCGTGAAAATTAGGTATTTTGACAAATTTAAGCCCTTTTGAGTGCTTTCACGGGCCCAAAATAGTTTTCAATCGGTGAACAAACCAATATGGAATTACTGCACATATGTTCATCAGGGAAATAGATGGTCATCATACGTCAAAACTTTAAGAGCAGGGAAGTAGCAAAGTAGGAAACTAAAGAAGAGTTGATGAATGGAGATGATCCAGATTCATGTGAAGAAGAATATTGTTTTTTTTGTTATTGATTTTTTTTTTCTTTGTTTAGAACTTATGTTTCTTTCTTAAGGATGTCGTCATTTGATATTTTATGATTGTTCACTGTGCATGCCTTTGGTAATTTATAAAGGTTAATTAATTGATGAGGATGAAGAAGATGAGAGATCATGTCATGTTGAATTGTTGGTACAGTGATATGCGTGTGTCCGAACTCCTTGTGATAGAGTGTGTGGTGTGCTATTTTCAGCATTGCTTCTAGGACCTTCCTCCCTTGTCTCTGACTTTTTATATGAATATTTTCATACAGGGAATTGAGCTGCGGCTCAAACATGTCCATGCTGCTGGGATTTACGGATGGAGTAGCCTTTGTGAAACGGTAATTGCAGAATGGTTGGAAGATATTTCACATAATCAGGTCTGTTTGCTTTAATGATTTCACAAGTATCAAAGCGAGAGGTGGAACCTTTGTTTCTTTTGTCTTTTCAGTTATTTCCTTAATGTGGACACATTTTTATGCAGATTCGCTCATTAGTTAAAGGACTGGTTCCACTTCGATCCTTGTGTTCTGTCAGCTCTGGGGCTGCTAAGCTTGTTACTTTGCCGGTTAAGAGCTACAAGAAGGATCATAGACTGGTCAAAGGTATACAAAGAGGTATAACCTAATGGACATCCCACTAATATGTACCAGAAATTTGATAGCTTGAAGGCTAACGCACACCGTAATAGATACTCATCTTGCATCGATTATCTTTATTGGATCAATTACTTATAGTCTCAGAGAGATGCAGTACTTTACAGATTGTCAACTTTTGATTGTTGTCAACTCATAGTTTCTGTGATGGAGAACACAGTACCAAGTTGACTGAATTAATCTGCAGGGCCAGGAGGACCTAACATATGATCAATATAAGGAACTAAAGTTTTTTACTGTGCTGTAATACTTCTTAGGTTTCAGAATCTATAAATAAATACATTATGCCCTCTAGCATCACTTGCTTCTACTGCGGTTGCTGTGTTTGACCTTTAGAATTTTTGTTTTTGTTTTTGTTTTTAAATGAAGCATGGTACATATATATATATATATATATATATATATATATATATATATATATATATATATATATATATATATACACACGTGTGTGTGTGTGGAAATTCATGGTGCCTCTAAACTCTCTTTGTTTCACCTCCTTTGGCTAATGACAATTTGATGCCTTTTTTCTCTCATTGGCAATGACTATGTGTAAAAATGACACAAATATCTTGCCAAAGTGATCCACAAACTCAAACACAAGTTATTAGGGAAGATCTTCAACAAGCCAAATCGCCAAACAATCCACCAAACACTTGGTGTACAAGCCAAAGAAAATATCGAACAAGTCAAAGGGAGTATGGAAAGCTCTAATTTATTAATAACACATGCCTTCTATTTATAGAGGCTTTACAAAGTGGAGTGAGAGTAAAAAGTAGGTTACAAGAAAGCATAAGGAGGCCACTGCTGGCAACCGCTCCCAACTAGCCATTGGGAGTTCCCAATGACCATTTGATGTAGCCGTTGGGGGAGGTGGGATTGACCCTTCAGGCCCAGAGCTCCTATTACAATTTAACATCCCTCCACAAACTTTCAGTGTATATATCGAAAGTTTGTGTGACAAAAACATAAATCTAGGGGTTGACAAAGATTTAGTGAAGAAATCTGTCAATTGTAGTTCTGAAGGAACACAAAACAAGGTCAATCTTTTTTTCGAGCATTCCTCCTGAATATAGTGACAATCCATCTCAATATGTTTAGTTCTTTCATGAAAAGTATTATTTGAAGCAATGTACATTACACTTTTGTTGTCATAAAGAAATTATGTTGAGTCCTCCAATACAACCTTAATGTTTTCTAGGAGTGCAGTGATATAAGCTATCTCAGCAGTTGTGGTAGCCATGACTCTATATTATGCTCTGTAGATGATAAAGACACCTTATGTTGCTTTTTATACCTCTAAGAAATTAGAGTCACTTAAAAACACACAAAATCCAATGGTAAAATGTCTATCATTAACATCTCCACTCCAATCATAAGCAGTTAATTTAAAATAAGATGATAAGGTTAGAATGATCCCCTTTTCAAGTGCATCCTTTATATATCTTACGATCCGTGTAACCGCACTCATGTGTATACTAGTGAGGGCTTATTGAAACTGACTTGTCACATGTACTGCCTGTTTTATGTTTGATCGAGTGATGATAAGATATGTCAAAGCTCCTATCATCTGTGTGTAGGGAGTGAGATCCTCTAGTTTTTCCCCGTTTGTAGTCCTCAGCGTGGTTCCCATCACCTTGGGCATACTTACTTTCTTGTCATATGTCAATCCTGACCTGTTAATAATATTTGTTTGTAACATAAAATAACCTTTGTTATTATTGGTTACCTCTATTCCTAAAAAATAACTATGTCAAAGATCTTTCATTTCAATTTCTTAATGTAATTCTCCTTTTATTTGTGGTATTCTCCTTTTATCACTTTCGGTGATGATCATATCATCTACACATAGAAGTAGAATCACAATAAGAGCGAAAATTCCGTGCATGTATAAAGTTCTCAAATCTATAAAACTAAGCTTAAGAGCTTGTTTGATTCCATATAAAGCCTCTTTTTAGTTTAAGAACACAATTATTTGGAACAATAAATCCCAGAGGGGGAGCCATATAGATATCTTGGCTAAGATTTCCATTTAAAAAAGCATTTTAGCATCTCATTGATATATATCCCATTCTTTAGTTGAACAAATAGAAATTAAAATACGAAGTCATACGAGCAATCTCTGTAAATGTTTCCTCATAATCAATCTCATATTCTTGGAAGTACCCCTTAGCCACAAGTTTAGCTTTGTACCTTTCAATAGAATCATCACAATCAATTTTGACCTTATAGACTCATCTACAACCAAAACTCCGCCGAGGTAAGGGATCACCCTTCATTGCCGGTCCCAAGCCTGGATGGAGGAGGAGGGTTGTGTTAGGCTTCCGACCAGTGTTGTTTGACGCGTATTGTATCGTGTATCGCTGGGCTCCACGATACGGGAGTATCGTATCGTACTTTAATATTAAAATAATGCAAAAATTAATTAAAAATTAATAAAAAATAGTAAAAAATAGAAAACAATCAGGAAAAAATCAAGAAAAATCTGATAATTGCTTTAAATTCATATAATGTAAGTTTAGTACAGATTGAGCATTCAACATTAAACAATTGCATCCAAATTTACATATTTTGAATCCAAAAAATAAAATACAAACATAGTTTACACTTTACAGTACACTACAGTTACATATAATGTTACATTTTACAAATTATAATCAGGATCATCAACTAAATAATCTTCATCTTCTCCTTGTTGCAGATCCTCGTCATCATCAGCCACGCCCACACCTTCTTCTTCAAAATCAAATTCTTCATCTCCATAATGTTGTTGCGCTCCTTCCAAATTAATCCAGGCAACATCTTCTTCTGTTAGGAGGGCATTTTCTTAAGTGTCTTCCATAACCCAATCTTCTAATATCTCAAAATTATCCAAACTTATTGGATCGAATTGACTTTCTTCTCTATTAACTTTTTTTAATTGCCTACGACACAAACAAAGATAAACAATTAGTAAGTAATATTAACAATTGAAAACTGAAGTTAAATAATATCGAATTGAAAATTTGAAAGTAATACAACATTACCTTTCACGAAGGCGCATGTTACAACGAATATAAACCAAATTATTAAGCCTTTTGTGTTCCAACCTGTTGCGCTTTTTTGTATGGATGTGTTCAAAAATACTCCAATTTCTTTCACAACCTGTTGCACTACAGGTTTGACTTAAGACTCTAACTGCAAAATCTCTAAGGTTTGGACAATCACTTCCAAACCTGTTCTACCAAACATCTGTAAAAAAAATATAAAGTTATAAACATTAGAGACATAATAATCCACAGTAATGTAAGATGCAACTTAAATATGAAAATAAACAATGTACCTGGACGCATCGTAGAGCGGTTGTGAATTGCAACAGGCAAACCCATCAAGTGAAGAGCATTATCATATATCTCCATCTCTCGAAGTATCGCATCTACTATGCTCTCATCAGGGACTAATGGACTAATCTGTCGATGCATTCAATGATTCCTCGATTAACCTCACCGTCCCTTTTGAAGGTTGCTGAGTACCTCAATGATGGGTTTAGATAGTAGGCTGCTGCATGAATAGGCTGATGCAATTGTTTATTCCATCTATTATCAATTATTTTCCACACGGGCACATAATCTCTTTTTTTTTCATTAAAGTTATTTCTGATCGCTTCTTTTGCCCTGTCCATGGCTTCATAAAGGTAGCCCATAGATGGTTTCTCCTCGCTGTCAGCCAATCTCAAAACTTTCACTAAAGGACAAGTAATTTTCAATAATCTGATACATGCATTCCAAAATGAACTTCTAAAAACCGTTTCTGCAATCTCATTTAACTTTCTGTTCCTTCTGTTTTGTGGCAACTCTACAAATTGTTGCCACTCATCTGAGGAGAACATTCTCTTTAAAGCTTGCTTCTGTCTCACAATACTCTGTACAGATAAGAAGTTTGTTGCGAACCGAGTTGCAGCTGTGCGAAGAAGCTCTGCACCTTTTGTGTATCTCCTCATCATACACAAAACAAATGCATGGTTGTAAATGAATTTTGTAATATCTTGGCAACACTCAGTTGCTGCCTTTATTTCATCCATCTCACCAATGTCCTCGAGGATGAGATCTAAACAATGGGTTGCACATGGTGTCCAGTAGAAAGTCCCATAAATATCAGCTAACTCCTTTCCAGCTGCTTTGTAGTTAGCTGCATTATCTGTAATCAATTGGACTACATTTTCTAGCCCAACCTCCTGTATAACCTTATCAAATTCCTCTCGTAGGATCTCTGCAGTGTGCCTCTCCTCTGACATATCTAGAGATCTCAAAAGCATGAGTCCTTTAGGACAATATACAAGAAAGTTTAGCAATGTTCTTCCTCGCCTATTGATCCATCCATCTGCCATGATAGTGCATCCTGTTTCCTTCCATGATTGTCTCAAAGTCGAACAGTATTGTTGCACTTCAATCACGGTCTGATATAATATCTTCCCTCTCAACTTCTGATAAGAGGGCATCCTGTATCCTGGACCAATGTTAGCAATTGCATCTGCCATTGCTTGAAAATGAAAACTGTTTGCTGCATTAAATGGAATGCATGCATCATAAAACCATCTACCCACTGCAAGGTCTGCTTGATCGTGCAGTTGTTCTGAAGCCATAGCAGCACGAATTCCTAGCTGAGCACCAGGTGTAGTGGAAAGAGGAAAGAACGAATGTATGCTAGAAGAAGAAGCTCTTCCTCTACTCCTTCCTGAACTTCCTCTTCTGCCACCTCCAAAGTCTTCAGCTGCAACCCTCTTTCTTCTGCTAGGTGCTCGCGAACTGCTACTACCAATATCTGTTTTAACATCTGAAGGCAAACTATCAGTGAATCCAACTCCAGTGGCAGTAGCATAATCAACTTCTTCACACATCTGAAAATCATCCTTTTGTTGTCTCCTTTCCTGTATGCTCTCAATCATCTGCAAGCATCATCTGCAAGCATTGCCATTTAATACCTTCATCTTTTTGTTGTCTCCTTTCCTGTATGCTCTCAATCATCTGCAAGCATTGCCATTTAATACCTTCTGGCACACTTCTAACTCTGCCTGTGCATGGAGCAACTTCTTGCCTGTGCATGGAGCAACTGGTATACCCCACTGTCATGCCGGATCATCAGACTTTGAATGAGAGTCTCTACCACCCCTTCCTGCTATCTCAATAGAGTACTTTAATTCAAACAAAAACCTGAAAATAAAAGCACTTGGTAAATCCCCCAATCTTTAAATAACACTCAAATCAAGTATCTCCCACTTCATGAATGCAATAAAAATCGTATACACACACTTAATAACTTCATATTTTGTCATTAAAAAAATAAACCGAAATAACACAAAAAACAATAAATATAAAGGAAAAAAATAGAAAAAACATTAAAAATATACCTAAATCCGAGTTTGGAGGCTTGGACGGATACCGTAGGGCACGATTTTAGAACTTTGAACACCAAGGAGGCGAAAACCGACTTTTAGGGAGCTTGAAGAATCCAAAAGGAGAGAAGAAACCCGTGAAAAATCGCGGGTTTCTCTCAGGCCGGGACCCTTTATAAGGGTCCCAGGGCGTATCGTGCGATACGGGTGCGATACGCCCGCACCTGCGATACAGGCCCCCGTATCGTATCGTTTACGTATCGCTGCGATACGAACAACACTGCTTCCGACACCCAGTGCTGCAGAGCCCGAATGCAGTTATAACATTTTCGCCCGAATGTAGTGAATCAATTGCAGAGAGGGTTCCCACATCATGGACGGGTTGGGTAAAAAAGTTAGTTCCGCTACATTGCCGCCCGAATGTAGTGAATAATTTTCAGAGAGGGTCTCCGCATTTTGAATATGAATGGATGCGGGGGGTAAGGAAGTTAGTCCTAGGCAATAAGATTCGTATTGGTTCTTGGAATATCGGAACATTATCCAGTAAGCTAATAGAGGTGGTAGATACTATGATTCGGAGAAAGATTCATATTCTATGTTTACAAGAGACAAAATGGGTTGAAGAAAAAGCAAAGGAGATAGAGGATACAGGTTTTAGATTATGGTATTCAGGTAAAGAAAAGGCTTGAAACGGAGTTGGTATTATCATAAATAAAGATTTAAAGGATAGTGTAGTAGACATATGACGTTGAAATTTGTGTTAGGAGTAGAGGTTTTGAATATAGTTTGTGCTTACGCACCCCAAGTAGGACTAGAAGATAGTATAAAGACAACTTTTTGAAAAGAGTTAGATAAGGTGATTCAAAGGATTCCACAAAGGGAGATGATTTGTTTAGGAGGAGACTTAAATGGACATGTCGGTAAAGACATATTAGGATATCAAGGTATTCATGAAAACTTTGGTTTTAGAGATATAAATGAGGAAGGTAGGGAGATTTTAAACTTTGCTATGGCATTTGATCTCTTTATAGTCAATACAATCTTCAAAAAACAAGATGAACATTTAATTACTTATAAGAGTGGCTTATCACAAACACAAATTGATTACTTTATTTGTAGAAAAAAAGATAGAGCATGTAGTAAAGATTGCAAGGTAATTCCGGGAGAAAGCTTAACCACCCAACATCGACTTTTAGTTATGGATTTACAAATAAGAAAATGGACAAAGAAGAAAAGAGTGCATCGAGTTATTCAGACTAAATGGTGGAACCTCAAAAGCGAGAAAGAAGATATATTTAAACAGAAAGTCCTTCAAGGAGATGTTTGGAATTATGTTGGTACATCCTGTGACATGTGGAACAATATGGCTATACATATTAGGAAAGTGGCGAAAGATGTGTTAAGTGTATCTAAGGGAGGTGTACACAAAAAGAAGCTTGGTGGTGGAGTGAAGTAGTGCAAAATAAAATCAAGGCAAAGAGGGCATGTTACAAATTACATTATGCTAAGAAAACTAGTGAAACTTTAGAAGCTTATAAGAAAGCAAAGAAGGAAGCGAAAAAGCTCGTCAGTGAAGTAAAAGCTAAAATTTGGGAGGATTTATATAAAAAACTCAACTCAAAAGAGGGTGAAAGAGATATTTTTAGGATAGCTAGGGCTAAAGATAATAAAACTAAAGATCTTAATTATGGTAGATGCATCAAGGATGAGGATGCAAAAATTCTAGTGGCAAATGATGATATAAGAAATAGATGGAAAAACTATTTTTGTAAGCTTTTTAATGAAAATAAAGATGTTAGTATTAGCTTAAGAGAGTTAGCCAAATCAAAAAAGTATATAAACCACAATTTCTACCGACGTATTCAAAAGAATGAAGTCAAAGAGGCTCTTAAACATATAAAGGGTGGTAAATCGGTAGGACCATACAATATTCCTATAGAAGTTTGGAAAATACTAGGAGAAATAGGAATCACTTGGCTCATAAGACTATTAATGAAATATGGAGAAACCAAAATATAATCGAGGAATAGAGAGCGAGTACACTTATACCCATATATAAGAATAAGGGAGACATTCAGAATTGTGCGAATTATCGAGGTATCAAGTTAATGAGCTATACTATGAAATCGTGGGAAAGAATTATCGAATGTAGATTAAGACAAGTATCAAGTAAAACAGAGAACCAATTTGGATTCATGGCAGATCTAGTATTGAAGCAATTCACCTTTTGAGATGTCTTATGGAACATTTTAGAGCAAAAAAGAAAAACCTTCATGTGATATTTATTGATGTTGAAAAAGCTTACGATAGGGTATCGAGGGAGGTTCTTTGGAGAACTTAGGAAAAAAGAGGTATCCCATTGACATATATTAACCTTATAAGAGACATGTACGATGGTGCAAAAACATGTGTGAGGACTCATGAAGGAACATCAGACTTCTTTGAGCATAAATACCTGAAGTACGTTTTATAATGAAATAAAAAGTCGTTTTGAGAATGAGTTTTTCTAAGGTATTCTCAAGTTTTAAAAGCATTGTCAAACATACTAATTCGGCTACGAAGCTTCTCATCCACATTTTGACCAATAATCTAAGTGATTTTGACATTCTACTTTTTCCATTGTTTTCAATTCTTGCTTATGTCTCTTGTAGTTTGAGAAAATCATCATCACATTCTTCCTCTATTCATTTGAGATCTTTGATGGTCCCATCAATATAATCCCAAGTCTTAGGAAATAAAATACTTTTTCATGGTTTGTACCTAACTTATAAGAGTTGGGCACCAGCAAGCAACAAAAACTTTCATTTTTCTCTTCCATTCTTCTCAACAATCAATAACAAAGATGAAGAGTACCTTGATTTAAACGTTTTTGAAATTTTGAGGATTGATGCTTATCCCAATGTAGCCTTAATTAACCTCCTTTGGCTCTGATACCATGTAAAAATAACATCAATATCTTGATTAAGTGATCCACAAACTCAAACACAAGCTATTAGGGAAGATCTTCAAGAAGCCAAATCGCCAAACAATCCACCAAACACTTGGTGTATAAGTCAAATCAAATATTGAACAACAAGTCAAGGGAGCATGGAAAGCTCAAATTTATTAATAACACATGCCCTCTATAGAAGCTTTACAAAGTGGAGTGAGTGAAAGGTATATTACAAGAAAGCATAAGGAGGCAGCTGCTGGGAGCAGTTGCTCACAACGGCTACATCAACTAGCCGTTGGGAGTTCCCAATGGCTAGTTGATGTAGCCGTTGGGGGAGCCTGGTACTGGCCCCCTGCTGGGCCCTACTGTCCCAGAGCTCCTATTACAATTTAACACTATCATCATGGTTTTTTTAGTTTTGCCAATACTATCAATTATTTTTTATTGGTTAACAATCATGGATGATTGTTTCATCCATATCCATAACCATAGTTGTCCTTTAACCGGATAGTCTGGAAATATGGTTGTAGCAGGGGAAAGGACTACAACTAGATCAATGTGAATTTGGCATCTATATTGGATAGTAGTAGGTTTACCCCAGCACTTAGAAGGAATTTGTAAGGTAGGAGATATAATAGATGCCGTCGGTAGAAGTAGAACTGGCTTACGCAATCCAGAAGGCCTGTTACAAACCAAAAGAGGAACTGCAACTTCCATATTAGGATCAAGAATTCACCTCTTTTCTCAATTTAACTGGTCCGTTGGATCACACACTTGTACTCTTTACCTGGTCTATGTCCTTGCAGATGTGAATCACATATTCAAGTTGAACCTCACTGTGAGTCCGACTGTTTCAGTTTTCCCCTTTCTTTTATGGGTTCTCCTATGCAGTTTGGTTGGACACATCTTCATTCCTAATGCCGTTTGATATGTAATGTTATGTGACGGTGTGTCCAGTACTTCTGACTAATTCAAGTCTTGAGTTACATTATCATAATCATCAGCCTCCCTAATCTGGTCCTTAATGCATGACTCATGGAGTGAACAACTTCCAGCTTCTGAGGATATAATCTTTTTCTTCAAGCCCGAACTTTATATATGAACTTGGGGAAATTGTCATTGAAATGATTATCACCCCGTTTAATAAGGTCCACTATAACTTGTCTGCCTGTGGAAATCCACTACTCTAATGTCTATACTGCATCGCCTAAAACGTTCCCTCTATAACTAAATTGGCAACATGTCTGTGCTCTTCTTTTAGCAAAGCTGCAAATAAAGTATTAATTGATTTTTTTTGGGGTGGGGGGTTATAATAGATCGGAAGTGAAGAAGCAGTAAACATTTCAAATATTCACGGTTGCTTAATTGTATCATATTATATTACGGGTTCATCTAACATTTATTAACTGTGTGTGTATTTTTAGAAAAGGTTAACTATATGCGCGTAAGTATTTAGCTGTCCTCTACCCAACAAAGAAAAGTTATGTATTTGTTCAACTAGGTTTTGTTAATGATTCTTCACATGGTGCATGTTAATTATATTCACAAACAAAAGTTGCTAAGTATTAGTATTATACTAAACTGTAAGCTGCAAATAAGGAAGAAGGTTAACATGTAAACTTACTAATCCGAAGGAGCATGTAACAGCTGCATTCTTTCATAATCATGAAAAATTGTGAAATTTTGTCATTGAATTTTTTTAATGATGTAAACTATCTGTGAATTAGAAGGACATTTGCATGTTAGGACATCATAGAAAATGCATGCAGTCAATAATGTATTCTGCAGTCCATCCACAGTTGGTCCACTACTATGTTTTTACAGAAAACACAATTTGTTAATGACTTCAACTTTCTTTTCTTTTGAGAAGTTCTGGTTCGTAACTTGCAAAGCTGATGTTCTTGTAAGGGAAATTCCTATTATAAGAGAATGAAGTTCTGGAAGTGCATCTTTTGTAATTTTGGATCCGTTTTCCTGCAAAACAATATTTTTCAAATACGCAGATGCTCTTTTGACTGTGATTTTTGCCCCATAATTTAATCAAGAAGCTTGCATGGCTTTTCTTTTTCCATTTTCCTTTAGGATTGAGAATCATGGCTAATGAAGGAAATACATACATGCTTTTTTCCACTTGCTGGTTGCTGCTTTCTTCTGATATTAGAGCTTTCTGGTTTTTCTTAAGTTAATGGTGTTTTAGTTTCTTATTTTTTTAAAATCCTTCAGGTGCCATCGCATTTCTTAGGAGTATATCACTTGAAGCTGTTGCTTTGGGTGTACACTTGGCAGGAGGAGCCCATGATATGCTTCTTCAAACAGAGAAAATTCTTCAAAATAGTCCGCCTTCACCATATGGAGCCTCTAGAATCAGAGCTGACGGGGCTGTACGGGTGAACCAACCAAATGATGCACATGAGGGGGTGCATCAGGTGACTGTTTTTCCTCTCGTCTTCTAGCTTTTAGGAACTTGGGAGTAGGATATATAAATCTCTTTCCTCAATCTCAGAGTTCATCCTCTGTGCTCATATATTACTATCTACTATTTGAATCTCTGCATGTAGTTCTGACCTTTGTCAGTCTGGCTTGAGTGTTTGAACTTTGATGGTTTTCATTCATCTTGGTGGACAGGCATACAAAACCCTTGCTCATGGTCTGGGGAAAACAGCTTCAGCATTGGTTGCGAATCCGCTGAAGTCCTACCAGCGCGGTGCCAGCGCTGGTTCAGCTTTGGCTAGTGCTGCAAAATCTGCTCCAGCTGCTGCAGTGGCTCCTGCTAGTGCAGCTGTTGGTGCTATACATTGTGCTCTCCTTGGTGTAAGGAACAGGTTAGTTTTGTTCTCATTGCTTGGGATGTATCTCTTTGTTTTGGTTCTTAATAATTGTTCTCTGATGCAGCCTTGACCCAGAGCGCAGAAAAGAATCATTAGAGAAGTATTCTGGTCCCCAGTGTCTTCATCATAATACAATGGTATCAACGTCATGATATTATCATTTGGTCAAGATGTTTCTTTTTTGTTAGTGGTCTGATGTTCCATGTTTATCATCAGTATGCATTTCTATTGTTTGACATGTCTCTTCATCTTTCACCCACATGCAGAGGTAGAAATGGTGGATCCACCATGCTTCTCGTCACCAAAGGGTTGTGTATCATGTAAGTTAACCATCCCCAATTAAGTGCATCTCTCTCTACACACACACACACACACACACACATATATATATATATATATATATATATATCTGTTTTCATGTTCTTATGCTATCTAGTTTTGTGTTTGCAGGTGTACAGATTGCAACAATTCTTTTGCTTGTAGTGAGTATAGGATATTGTACAGAGTGTAAATATATTAGGGGTGGTTTTGACGTACCTTCCTGCCGGCCCCACCAACAGCCTTGTTCCTATTTGGACCTGTCTGTTGCTCGCTGGGCTGTATTATGCACATAGCCATTCTTTTCATTGTATTTATGTTTCTATGCCGTGTGCCTAGGGTAAAATTTTATAGTCCATTGATAAATCAAGTGTGTGGAACTTCTCTTTGTGCTATAGAGTGGTCTTTTGGATGAATGGAAAAATCAAAGGTCTAGAAATATTTGTCATAGGATGCTGCTGATCCTGTTTCTTCTTATTTTTCCAACGCAGTTTCTTGTGGTATTCTTTGCCTCCTTTTTGTGTGTTGTCCGTCTGATCTTTCTCCAGACGTTCTTTCTTGCTGATTTATGTACATTGAAACAATTCATGTTGGTGCTTCTCATTGCGTGCTGCTTAATGCAAGCATGCAATGGTTGCATGCATTCTCTAAGCATACGGCATGCCCTTTCAATTTTAGATTTGTGTCCGAAAGGTAAAAGGAAATTGAAACAATTCCTTTTTAAACAACCACTTTATGAGGAAAGTCGTCAGATTTCTCTCCGTTTCATGATGCTGTTATTCTTGAATGGATCTTGGGTTCCGCAGACGTGGTAAAGTTGGCCATTTACGTGAAACAAGGTTGTGAAACTCCACAGATCGTCCCAAGTTGAAGGTCATTAATTCGATTCCCATGGTGTCGATCTGGCTTCGGCCTCCCCATTTTTAGAAAAAGGGTGAGTTAAATTCCTAGTTTGCAGTGAATTCCTTTTCTAGTAGATACAAGGAAAAGATTAAACTTTATCCTTTGAAAGATTTGAAAATAACCTTTTTGTGGTGAAAATTGGGTATTTAGAATTCAAATGCAATATGATTTGGGTGGCGGCTACCATATGTTACGGTCATCTCCTTATGAAGCTATGGGCACACCCCCTATTTCAGCTCATCATTGGGAAGACTTATTGCTAAATCATTGGGAAGACTCATTGCTGTTACGATCAGTTGTGAAGAATGTAGATCCTCATGAGGGTTCCTAAGATTGAGGATTTGGCCCCATCTTACTCTAATTCTAAATTAATACAATAAATTTATGTGTACTTCAGGATATGCTTGTTTGTCTAATAATATCGATTTATAAAATATGACCGATCAGTTTGAAAATAAATACAACGAACGAAAAAGTACATGTTTTGATATCAAAAAAGGAGTATGGCCCCATGTTGGTTACATATTTAGCGAGCCGTGCACCCTGATTCCGCCTTTATCCCTCCCTGATTCTCACTCGCTTCCTCTCCCTCGTGTGCCTTTCCTCCCTCCCTCCTCGTGCACAACACACCCTGATGCACACCTGCTCTCTCTCTCTCTCTCTCTCTCTCTCTCTCTCTCTCTCTCTCTCTCTCTCTCTCTCTCTCTCTCTCTCTCTCTCGTGTGACTTCGTCTCCCCTCTTCGTGCCCGTGCTCTACATGTTCGGAGGCTTTTCTCCACTTTTCCCATCTCAGTAAGCCTCCCTCTCTCCCCTTTTCTACACTTTGTGAAAGGAGACATAGCAGTCACACGCCTCCTTTGTATGGGAGACGTGTAACTGCGGTCTCCCTTACAAGAGAGACACAATCGTGCTTCTCCCCCCCCCCCCCCCTCCCCTTCTCTCTCTCCCTTTCTCTCTCTCTCTCTCTCTCTATATATATATATATATATAATTTTATTATGCAAAACTAATAAAACAATGGTATGTAAAGAATGATTATCAAGACAAAGTAATACAATATCGAGCAGAAGATTAAGAACCTCATTTAGATACAAATCATTTGAAGTCAAGTTTAATATAGGGACCCATGTTGATGTTAGCGATCATTTGGAGGGGATGAGTATAAGTTGTTCCTTTAGAGTATCATCTTCATGCAAAACATGATGATGAGGCATGTGTTTCTTAGAGGGTGATGACAATTACTTCCTAATATTCTAGAGAAACAATGGACGATTTCAATAAACTTAACTTGGCAGGATCAAGAAACAATAAACTTTAACCTTTATGTGAAATATTTATCTAAAAATAAATATAAGGACGATTTCAATTTCGATTGACTATATTTATATGCATACATAGGGTTTGCTAAAAGTGACGACAACATACATACAATACAATGTTTCAAGAGGATTGACCTTTACAAGAGATATTGATGTGTAGGTAGCAATTAGATCAATATTGTATAGTGGGGTGAGTTGTGTTAGTAGGGAGCTTTGCTATACATACATTACAATGTTTCAAGATAATAGAGCATGCTTTGATGAGTGCCTTTCTCAATGCCTGCAACTAGATACTAATAACTTCTACATGTTATAAGGTAAGATGACTATCATCCTTACGATATAATGACAATCTTCCTCTTTTGATTAACAAATCTTGTCTCTTTGATGCTAAAGATAATGACATGAAGTAAGAAATACATTATAGCTGTTTGTCTCGAAATAATTGTGATGAGGTGATATAGGAATTAAGTTTGATTTGCTCTTAGACTAGCAAGAAAGCAAGAGATTATCACCTGTAAAGTGGGCTACATTATTCTTATTGTATCAAATTTGGTGTACTATATATCAAGATAACTCCATAAGCATAGTGCTAGTTACAATCATACAACTATTAGCTTACAAGGTTTGGAAGCTTGGTAGGTATGCATGGAGTACACAACATTAGCTTATCTATGCATGCAATTGAAAAGAGCTTCCTCTAGCGAGACACAACTTAGTAGGCATACTATCCTATTGTAGGTAGCAAATTGTTATTATGTTTAAGTTAATATAGTTTGTTTTCATAAGTAATGCATCATTACAATGCTTGTATTGTATTATATTATAGTAAATTCATGAGTATTTTCGAGCATTTTGAGTTAGTTTCTAACCGAGATGGGCTGATGAACAACCACGAGCAAACATATAGTTGGGAATGTTACACACTCCAATTGTTTGACTTGCTTCTTACAACAATAATTAGATTTAATGGCTGCAGATGAGACATGTCGTCATCAATATTACATATTTATTTAACAAAATGGGTGAGGTTATACATTTGTCATCAATATTAAATATTTTTCATCTTTTATGCATTATAGATTCATTGGCAACCATACTCCTATAGGAACAACTTGAACGATAAAATATATAAGTTATTGTGATACGATAGACATATTTGTTCTTTAGATATTGTGGAGACATATATACCAGATCTTCTTACTTGACATTTCGGTCATCGGTAAATAATCATGTCTCCTTAAATAAGGCCCTTTTCATGCATAGGCTTGAGAAGTTGCATATATATAAAGTACAGTATGACCCACGGGTTAGTATATGAGAGCCACAAAGCTCACATTGCTTTCAACCTCAACACTTTAGCATCTGAGCAGCATATTCACATCAATATGATCACTTGTACACAATTTGGTACATTGCTCGAATCCATTACTTTTTGTTAAGAGAGTCAATGCATAAGTATAGCCAGGTTTGTCCTCTTATAAATAGGCACTAAGAAGTAGTGATCTTGATGCTAGTAACCTTATTCATTTATGATTGACTACATCATAGTTTCTTTATATATCTTTGAACGATTCAAGCAATCTTAATATCATCAATTATTGTTTGCAGCATCTTACGACCATATGTGACAAAGTGACACTTGTGATGCAACTTTAGAATGTTTATCATGTCTGTTGTTGATGCTTCCATAACCATGTAGATGTTTGATGAGTATTGTCAGCAAGTACATAACTTGGTGATGTTTGATCATCCGACAATTGATAATGCTAATGATATATGCATTGAGATTTTGTTATTTGAGGGACAATGGTTTGAAGTATTTATTTTTGTATAGTAGAACATATATTATGTACATTTGTTGAAATTGAACTATTTAAGGATGATAATTCCATGATATTTATATAATGCATGCCATTTTTCATCCTTTTGCCTATTTTGAATAAATGTTGAAAGTTGATGTTATGCCCTCTCAATTGCCGATACAATTGTATATAGACTTTAACAATTTATTTAAAGAGAAAAAAACCAATGCTAACCCACAAAGGCTATAATTATACATTGACTAATCATGAAGATTATATAATATTGTCATTGGATACTCTAACTATAAATATAAGCATCAATGTTTGCACGAAATAAAAATTCTCAATTAACGATACTTTCATCTTGATGTGTCTGAGAAGAAAAAATGAGCGACATTTGAGCTCCATCAACCTTATATAACTGCATAAAATAATAAAACATGAAACTAGATGACAATATACATGGATAAGAGTAAGAACGAAAAGAGTAACATATCAAAAGAATTAAGAATACTCTTATTGCTAAAAAATATCTTCTTGATTCGTGATAGTATATATACCATACATTATAAATGGGAAGCTGACAAATGTTTGATACTAACGACATGAACACAATGGATCCAATCTTAGAAGCACCAATGCAACATTCTAACAAGTAACAATGATAAAACTCATGTCTAATATTAACATCCAATGATAAGGTATACATACATTGTCTCGTGAACATTCAATACATCGAAGAATGATACCAATACTATTCTCTCTTATGAAAATTTGAAAATATATGTTAAGGTGTTTCTGGACCTCAACAAAACATTCTATATAAACTTTTTCTCAGTGAGCTTCCCTCTTATTTATATGTTATTGAATAACTCGCTACCCATAGTTTTCATCTCCTACAACATCCACTCATCGAAAAACATATGGAGTCATAAACCAAGATATTTCAACATCATATGATGTATATGACAAGTCTAATATTTTTTATGTATGTAGAGCATATAGAGATTTGAAATACTGACATGAATGGGGTCCATACTACCTGATGAGGAAGAAAATCTATGTCTAGGAGACACCCATTGACCATGAACACGTCCATGCTCAGTGTCCTATGTAGGCTTATCCCATGTGACACTCCTCTCGGCATACTTCCATGCTAACGACTTTCTCTTCATCAATTTTTTAGATGGTTGACCTTTAGAACGTGAAATTATGACTTATGGTGGGTTGTGAAATCAATATGCAAACAATCATGCAATAGTTTGACCGCGTGCCTCCAATGATATAAAATTGAATGATTTTTCAAATGTCGAATCAATTCATCCAATTCAACTGTCTCACTTAGTTTGGCATTCACCTCATCAAGTATATCAGTTAGCTCCAATTCTATATCAAGCTTTCTCTAAAACTAATCAATTATAGTTGTATCGGCTGACCAACTATAGAGATTACACTAATTTCATAAGCACACATAGATTGAAACCAACTATTTCTTCAAGATTTGTTTCTTTTATGAATAAATCAAGTACGCGACGTAACATTTTTTCTCTATGTATCAAATCAACTAAGAGAAATCTCTAAGAAAGTCTCTGCTTATGGTTTTAGGCTCCTCAAATTACTTCTTTATTTGTTTAATATGCAACTCGATCAATAGTTAAAATTGAGTCTATATTATATCAAATCTCTCAATCGAGATACCAATAAATCTTTTTAACCTACCTTACATGACACTCAACACTGCATATTTAATGCCCAAAAGTTAATCTAATCATTATGATATTCAAATTTGTAACATGTATATATATATTCTTATATATAAACTCTAATAATATATAAATTGTACTAATAATAAACATCTACCTATTGGTCGTATGTGTTTAGTAGATGTGGAAGTGATAATCCATATTTAATGCCCAAAAGTTAATCTAATCATTATGAAAACCCGGCTCACCCTGTCCCGTTGCCCTCCATCCTTATGCTCCATACCCGTATGCCCTGTAACCGCAGTAATAATACTCTTACCCCAGTATGCAGTTCGCTCTCTTTCTCGGAGGCCGCGACTCGTGAGTCTTGAGAGCAAACGTAGGCTGCGACAAACAAACACCACGCCCTTTGGAAGCACACGCGTCGGTGAGGCGCCTTCCTCCCTCTGCTTTCTGCCGCTTGCCTTGCTTTCCGGTGCGCCATCTTCTACTCTTACTTGATCTTCTAGGCTGCTGGTCCAAAATCTCCTAAAATATTTTGCACTTGAACTTTTCAGGAAGAGTTGCTGTTCAGGTCTCCCTCGGTTGCGGGTGAGCTTTCCATCTCTCTCTCTCTCTCTGACGCGACGCATGCGCACACACGGCTTTGTTGGTATTCTTTGTTTTTATCAGCCTTTCTTTTCTCTCTCGTGGGTGTTGATTTTGGCGAAGGGTTTATGCACGAAGGATGCCGCTCTACGATTGTATGCTTCTTTTGAAGCCCCACGTGGAGAAGGCAGCGCTCATTGATTTGGTGGCAAGAGTGGGGAATCATGTTTGCAAAAGAAATGGCGTTATTACGGACATCAAATCATTTGGGAAGATTCATTTGGGGTATGGAATCAAGAAACTCGATGGCAGGTACTACCGGGTGAGTTGTGCATCTTCCTTCTTCAAGATTAGTGATTCGTGTTTTCTAGTGCACAATTTGTTGTTTACTTGTGAAGTTTATGTAGGCTTTGTTCACCATATTCGAAACGATCTCTGCTCTTCATTTAGATGTTAGAGTCCGACTAAATTTGCTTGTTGTCGAGATGGGCATTTAGTTGTTCCCGTGGCGCTCATGTTGTCGAATTCTTTATTTTCTTCCGACATGGTTTCCCTTCTCATATAGACGCATAGATGCCAACTTCTTTCTTTTAGTTATTCATATATATTTATTTTTCCACGTTTCAGTGGATTTTTCTGGATCATTCTTCCGTAGCTTTGAATTTTTAGGATTGGCATATTAAATCAATTGTCTTGAACATCAAATACCAATCATAAAGTAACTGGGTTTTAGGAATTGATTGGAAATTTTACCGTGAAGCAATAGGATGGTTCGTATTTAGCACAGGGAGAAAGTGGGTAAAGGCAAAATATGTTATCTGGTAAAATGAACATGACAAATTCAGTCAGTTCAACGTTTGCAGGTGTAGTTTCAGTAATTTCTCTGGCTGACCTTTTAACTGCAAAATAATTCCTTAGCGTGTGGAACCCTCTTTAACTACAAAGGACACAACGGATCCTTTAATTCGATCACATATTTAATGACATTCGGTAATTAAGGGTTCCATTTTTTATAACAACAAAAATGATTTTTATGATATTTGCAACTTTAGAACATATATTAACTCACATATCTTTTTGATCGTTTCAATTCTGATTCCTACTCATCTGATGACCTTAGTCTTAAGTGCCTTCATACCTTATGGTGGAAGTGCATTTCAAAGAGCCAGTTGTAGCACAATTCCACCTATAGCTCTTTAGAAACGTATCAGATGGTTATTGTTTGATCTTAGGACGTGGATTGATCATGCGGGACATTGCTGATGATGCAATAATTAACTAACAAACCACTGGTTATTCAAGATATTGCCTTTCAAGAATTGTTTGCTTCTATTGGTTAACGAAAATATGGAGGTATGGAAAAAATTGGCCGATCATTCCTGAATTACTTTTGTTCAGTTGTTCTGATGATGGTGGGTTCAGGTAAACAGTTGATTTCTGCGGTTCTGTATAGTGTTGAGGGGTTTCAAGTAACATTCATAAAGTTTGAAGACTGTAGTTTAATTTGCTTGAAAGAGCTATGCAGCATATACTTGGTCACTGTTCAAATTTCTCCAATTTGGTCTAAGTGTTGTGGCCGACTCAAAGTTCAATAGCACAGGATACCTAAGCATATAGTGAAAATCCATAAGTTATTTGAAATTATTAGAATTTGCAAACTTATAGAAAACTATGTGAAGAAGACCTATCTGGTGAGTGTTTTTCTGTTCCAAATCTGATAAAATGTTCGTTATTCAGAATCTCAGACAACTGTATTATACTAGTTCTTTTTCTTCTTAAAGATTTGCTATTTGTAGTAAGCATATGCGCAAAGGCTTGTTGCTTTTGGTTTTGGGGCAGCAAATAATGGTTGTCCATACTCCATATGCTCTTGGTGGCCTTTAGGCTTAGAGTTGAGGTAGTTGTGCTGTTGGGATGTCAAGAATGAGTCATTAAGTATATCAGCTTTTCCGGCTGACATGGGAATTCATGGGGATTGCGAACAACAAAAGGTTTCCGTTATCAACTTAGTGTTAATGGATGCTGTCAAATCATACCATAATGTATATATAAGTTGTATATTGATACCTAAATCCATTGTATATTATAGGACTTGATTTCTCAGGAGGAGATTCACTCCCATCTGTCAAGTTCTCCAATGATTGAATCTTCTGTGCGAAGAATTTCGTGCAAGGACAAGTTCCGATGTGAGGCCATATCCACCCGTGCCAGCACAAATAAAATGTGATACGATTGTGGAAACTGTAAGAACAAGAAGAGAAGAAGGATGGAGAGGAATAGAAGGTTAATGAGATTATCCAAATTTGAAGAGGAATAGAAGGTTAATGAGATGATCCAAATTTGGAGAGGTAGAGAAGATGACGGCGAAGGAAAATATCTGAAGTTTCTTTTTTCTCAATTATGTCATGGCAGTCATGATCTAGCTTAGAGGTAGAGGACAACCACAAAAGTGTTGGAAAGAAACAATAAAGAATGATCTAGCTTATTGGGAGTTAACTGCTAACATGGCACACGATAGGGATCTGTGGAAACAAAGAATCCATGTAGCCGACTCCGTCTAGTATGGGAAAAGGCTTAGTTGTTGTTGTTGTTGTATGTCATGGCAGTCATGCTTTCAGACTTAAAATAATGCTCCTTTTAATGATTATTTGCATTCGATTTAAAAGAAATTTATGATCCATATTATTATACATGATGGGATTTGAGGTTTTTTCTTGATTTGTGTCATGTGACTATGACAAAGGAGGAAAATAAATCATATATCATACCCCTTGCGACATGGGGTTTGATATGTATTTTACAACATTGGTGTGTACGACATACCTAAACCATGTGTGTGATAGAAAGGGCAAACTCAACTTGTCATGACCTAGATGCATTGGTTCTAAGAAACAAACTAAACTTAATGAAATCAAATGGAATAGGTATTTGATTGGGAGACCTGAATCACCAGATTATCCTGCCAGATGATGCTGGATCCAAATAGAATTGGTATTTGCCAATGCAGCTGCCAAAAAGGGCTTGAAAAAGAATGCTATAAGCACTAAAAGTATAAATATGTTGGCGTCTTGGCTAAGATGCAGTTGAAGTATCATGTTTAGCAATAGAGGTTATTGTTGTTGTTGGAAAAGACCGCATACATAATGAGGTTATTAGAAACAAATTAGGAGTGGCACCAATAGAGGATAAAATGAGAGAACATCGTTTAAGATGGTTTGGACATATAGAAAGAAGATCAAAAGAAGAACCTGTAAGAAGGTTAGAAAAACTAATTTTGGAAAGTATTAAAAGAGGTAGAGGACGACCATAAAAATGTTGGAAAGAAACAATAAAGAATGATCTAGCTTATTGGGAGTTAACTGCTAACATGGCACACGATAGGGATATGTGGAAACAAAGAATCCATGTAGCCGACCCCGTCTAGTATGGGAAAAGGCTTAGTTGTTGTTGTTGTTGTTGTCTTGGTTAAGATGCAGTTGAAGTATCATGTTTAGCAATATGCCGGAAAAATAAGCGAATGTACACTAATTACGAAAAATATAAAAGCCAAGGAAATTAGTAGCACAAGGGCAACACCAAATCCATAATGAGGTTAGTGAAAAAGTTGTTCACTAATAAAAATATAAATTGTGTAATGTTGAGAAAATTGATGAAACTTAGTAGGCTTATAAGAAGGCAAAGACCGAAGGAAAAAAGTCGTTAATGAAGTAAAAACTAAAACTTGAGAAGATTTATATAAAAAAACTCAAATCAAAATAAGGTGAATCACATAATTTTTAGAATAGTTAAGGCGAGAGAGAGGAAAACTAAGGATCTTACTTTTGTCAGATACATTAAGGATGAGAATGAGAAGATTCTAGTGTAATATAAAAATAGATTGGAAGGTTATTTTCATAAGTTTTTTAACGAAAATATAAGGACTAGTATTAGGTAATGAGAGATAATATACTTAAAAGAGTATATAAGTTGTGATTCTTCCAACATATTCAAAGAAAGAAAGCCAAAGAGGCTCCTCGACTTATGAACGTTAGTAAATTTGTAGGACCAGACAATAGTCCTATAGAGGTATAGAAGTATGGAAAAATTCTTAGGAGAGACGAGCATAACCTGGCTTATAAGATTATTCAATGAAACATAGAGAAATCAAAAGACGCTTGAGAAATGGAGGAAGATTACAATTATATCTATATATATAGAACAAGGTAGACATTCACAATTTTGCAAATTATCAAAGTATCAAGTGGATGTATTATACAATGAAATTATGAGAAAAAATTATTAAACGAAGGTTAAACAAGTATTGAGCACAATGGAGAGCCAATTTGGATTCATGCCAAAGATATTTTATAGAATATTTAGAAAAAAAAACTTGACATGATATCTATTGATTTAGAAAAAGCTTATGATAAAGTGCTAAGAGATATTCTTTGAAAAATCTTGGAAAAGAGAGGTATCCCATTTACGTAAATCAATTTTATAAGAGATATGTGTGTTGGTGCACAAACATGTATGGGGACTCATGAAGGAAGAATTGATTTATTCGAAGTTAATATTTGCCTTGGGTTAGCTTTAAGTCTATACTTATTTATGTTTGTTATTGACGAGTTAACAAAGCATATTCAAGATGAAGTACCTTGGTGTATGTTATTTATAGATGACATTGCGGTAGTAGTGGATGAGTAAGGGAAAAGTTAAAAAGAAATTAGAACTACAACAACAACTAAGCTTTAAGTCTATACTTATTCATGTTGGTGCACAAACATGTATGTTATTTATTGAAAGTCTAATTTTTTTTTAAAAGAAATTAGAACTATAAACAAAAAATAGAAAATGAAGACTTTCAACTTAGTAGAATAAAGAAGGAATATACGGAATGCAAGTTTGATTATTTAGTTACTACAAGTGACATTAAAATTAAGATTAACACACATGTTGTGTCACTCAAAAGAATTTTTTTATAAATACCTAGGATCAATTTTTTAGAGCAATAAAAAATTTGATGTAGATGCCACACATAAAATTAATGCAAGTTGGTTAAAATAGAGAGGCACATTAGGTATTTTGTGCAACAAACAAATATCATTTGTAAATATTATAATAGCAATTAGACCAATTACGATATAACCATTCATGAATACTTGCAAAAGAAGTTCATGGCAGAAATGAAGATGCTCAGATGAATGTGAGGTTACATAAAGAAAGGTTATAGAGAAGGTGACCTAAGGAAGCTCCACCCTCCAACCAATAAGCAGGTTCTAAGATGGTTTAAACATGTAGAAAGATAACCTAAGAAACCTCAGGTATAAAGGTGCGATAAACTGTTGAATATGTTAAATGTTGAGGAAGATTACAAAAGTATTGAAAGGAAACCATAAAGAATTATCTAGCTTCTATTGGTTTAATTGTCAACATGGCATATGATCAAATCTTATAAAACAAAGAATTCATTTAGCCGACCCCATCTTGTATGGGAAAAGGCTTAGTTGTGTTGCGTGTTGAATGTGGTTTGATCATGTGGAGAGTTGGTTAGGAGTGTTGATTTGACCCTCCAAAATATATTTTATTTATAAAAAAATAGAAGAATACAAGAGGAAATGAAGAAGGGTGCAGGTCGGCACCCCTTGGCTGCCGCCACCTGCTGCCCACGTTTTTTCACGCACCCTAACCCTAATGACAACATTTTAAATACTACTAATCTAACTTGAAAGACTAAAATGCCCCTAATTAGTAACTAATAGGATTCGGGTCCCAATGGATCAGAATTTGATCCATTGGGATCTAAACTATACATAACTCACACTAATTACATAGAACTGAACATAAAGACATTACACGACACAACCTAGACTCTAAACATTCTGTCAACTTGCTCTTCACAACACGCTCCCTCAAGTTGACTCCTGAAGACTCGTAATTTTCAACTGTGAGAGTGCTTTCAGAAGGCCATTGACTGATGCTGATTTGGTAAAAATGTTTGCCAATTGATGCTCTGAGCGATCATAAACTAGATTGAAAATTCTTTTGGAAATCTTTTCTTTGATAAAGTGACGGTCGATCTCAATGTGCTTTGTCCTTTCATTGAAGATTGAATTCTGTGCTATTTTCAGGACAGCTTTACTGTCTGTAAAGAATGTAATCGGAGAGTTTTTTTTAAATCCAATTTCTTCTAGGAGTGAGATAATCCATTGTCCCTCACACATACCTAGAGCAATAGCTCGGTATTCTGCCTCTGCATTGGACCGGGCTACCACAGACTGTTTCTTGCTTTTCCAGGATACAATATTTCCTCCTACACGTATTATATAGCCTGATGTTGACTTCCGATCAGTCTTCGAACCTGTCCAATCAGCATCGGAGTAAATTTCTATATCTAAAGTTGGGTGTGGAGTATATAGCAAGCCATACGTGATAGAGGATTTCAAATATCGAATAATATGGAAAACTGTATTCATATGATGTTTAGAAGGACTGTGCATCCACCTACTTGCATATCCAACTGCAAAGCTGATATCTGGTCTTGTGATCGTTACATATATCGGTTTTCTTACTAATCTCTGGTATTTTCCAACATCTTTATAGGGTTCTACAAGCTCGAAATTATCACCCTTAGGGATTTTCATAGGAATGGAGCATATTCGACAATCTTTCATTTTCGTTTCCTTCCATAGGTCTAGGATATATTTCCTCTAGTTTAAGAATAATCCATTCTCTTTATGAATTACTTCTATTCCCAAAAAATAATATAACCTTCCTAAATCTTTAACATCAAATAATGTATGGAGCCTTTTCTTTAGATAGGTTATACCTTCAGCATCATCCCCTGTAATGATAATGTCATCGATATATACCAGTAATATAATAGTCTTCTGATCTCGTCTTATGAAGAGTGTGTGATCACTGACACATTGCTTAAAACCCAGTTTCATGATTCCATCACTTAATTTTTCAAACCAGGCCCGTGGAGATTGCTTTAACCTATAAAGTGATTTCTTTAACTTACAAACCTTGTTCTGCTTCTTTTCCATTGTATACCCGGGAGGTAAATCCATATAAATGTCTTCTAGAAGATCACCCAGAAGGAATGCATTATTAACATCTAACTGTCATAATTGCCATCCTTTATTTGCTGCCAAACTCAAAATAATCCTGATAGTGTTCATCTTTGCAACTGGAGCAAATGTTTCTGTATAGTTTATACCAAGAGACTGACTGTACCCTTTAGCTACTAGTCTAACTTTATATCTTTCTATATTGCCATCAGCCTTATACTTTACAGAAAATACCCATTTACATCCCATTGTTTTCTGTCCTGCGGGCAGATCTGTTAGTTCCCACGTGTTATTCCTTACAAGGGCTGCAATTTCTTCTTCCATTGCTGTTTTCCACTCTGGATGTTGTCTTGCTTCTTCGTAGGTTTTTAGTATGAGAGTAGAATCTGCATTCATAATAAACACCTGATATTCTCTAGGATAATTAGAGTAAGATATCATTTTTTCTAAGGAATATTTCGCTATTTTCCGTTTTCCTTTTCTGATAGCAATAGGTAAGTCATCCAACTCATCATTAGAATGCTGAGAGACTTCCTGAATCTGATGTGGAACTGATTCTGGGACGGAATTATGATCGGGAGTGATTGATAGTTGAGGAGCAACAACCTTCCTTTTTTTCATGAAAAGTGACATCCATGGAGACAAAGAAACGATGACTCAAAGGATGATAGCATTTATACCCTTTTTTGTCGGGGAGTATAACCTAGGAAGACACACTTGACAACACGGAGGATCAAGTTCTTTGCTACGATGTTGTCGATGGACATGTACAAGGCCACCATAACCAAAAACACAAGAGTGGAGACTCTGCATGATAGGAACGACGGAAGGAAAAAGGATGTCATGAGTTGGAACGGGACTTTCATTACCCAAGGACACGAGATGGTAATCGATTTATCGAGATATGTTGTAGTTAAAAAAATTTCCCCCATATGAATGTGGAATGACATTTGGAAATAGTAAAAACTCTGGTTATTTCAAGTAAAGTGACGATTTTTTCTCTCGGCAACCCCATTTTATTGAGGAGTATCAACACATGTCAATTCATGAACAATACCATACTCTTTAAGAAAGTTAGAAAGTGTTTGGTTGACATACTCCTACCATTATCGAGACGCAGTTGTTTAATGAGTTTTCCAAATTGGGTTTGAATCATACGATAAAACTAAACGAATAATTTTGGCACTTGATTTGTCTTTCATGAGGAAAAGCCAAGTTGTACGAGTGCAATCATCAATAAATGAAACAAACCATTTGGTCCCAAAAATATTAGAAACGGATGCAGTGTCCCTAAACATTAAAATGGATAAGATAAAAGGCTCAACACTTTTCTTAATGCTAGGAGGAAAAGATACACAATGATGCTTAGCGAGATATGTCCTCTTTCTGTTCCCTGGTGATCACAATTGATTTCAGTGCTGCTCCTTTATGATCCTCGCAGAAATATAAGCCTCTTTTCACACTACCCTGTTCAAAGATCCTCCCCGTTTGCATCTCCTGAAAGTAACACCCAGTATAATCAAATATTATACTATATTTTTTATCTTTAGTCATAGCAAACACAGATAATAAGTTGACTGAGATATTTGGAACATGCTGGACATTCTTTAAGATACCAAATGAAGTAGTAATACTTCCTTTTTCGGAACCATCTGCGAGTTTAATATTAATGTTGTCTTGAGACAATTCATAATTATCAAAAAACTCTCTTCAACTAACCATATGATCTGTCGCACCTAAATCAATAACCCAAATACGTGAATAAGAACCAATATTACCCTGAGTCAGGAAAGAAAAAGGATATACCACCATGGCCTGAGGATCAATGTGAGATGATGTAGACGCAGATTGAGAATCAGTTAGCCTAGCTTTAAGGAGTTCAATTTATTTCTTCATATCTGCTAATGAGGCCGTACTATCATCATCCCTTGGTTTCTCTGTCTGATCACTACTGAAGTAAGCCCTGTTGGATCGATTCTGATTCTGAAACTGAGTGGGTACTCCAACTAATTTCTAACATGTTTCTCTCGTATGGCGTGATTTTTCACAATGTGAACAGATTAACTTATCATTGTCTTCAAAAGTGGTCCCAGATCTGCCTATGCCTCGTCCATAACCTCCTCTCTCCCTAGAAAAGGTGGTAGTAGATGTACCTCTTCCTACGAATGCTAAAGTTTCTGATATATTTATTTTGGTTTTCTTTTCTAGCTGCTTTCTATCTTCTTCACGAAGTAGGAGAGAATATACTGTACTCAATGGTTGGAGTACTTCTCTACTAAGAATATTGTTCTTAACAGTCTTGTACTCAGAAGAAATTCCCCATAGAAGATCAAATACTTTTCGCTCTTCAAATTCTTCGTTGCGCTCAAGTGTGCAGTTATGGCATTTGGTTTTGGAGTAGAATTGTAATTTCTCCCACAGACCTCTGAGTTCTGCATAGTACTCACTGATAGTTCTTCCTCCCTGTCTGTACTTTCTAATCTTTTCTATAAAATCATACTTCTTTGCAATATTTTTTCTCTGGGCATAAGCCTCCTGTACTGCCAACCATATCTCTTGGCTGTTTCCAAGAACATAAAGGTACTGCCGATGGAAGGTGACATAGACTGAATCAACCAAGCACTCACAAGTGCATTTTCTTTTCTCCATCTAGAATAAAGAGGATCTGTACTTAAAGGTTGAGTTACTTTACTCATCTTGGTTCTTTCCATGAGGGTAATCTTTTTTTTTTTAATCAACTACAATTTAAATTAAATACACTTAAAACACGATCAAATCAGTTGTGTGTGTATGAAATACACAAAGGGACTGAAATACCCTAGGAATCTGCTTCTCACTTCAAGAACCCGTGAACCCTAAGTTACTTATGCATAACTGTTATGTACTTCATAAAATCGTGAAACACGATATGAAAAGAAACAGAATACCGATGTAATCCACAAAATCACTAATATAATTTGCACTTCATCGATTCCTTAATCTCAATATGAAATATGCAAATCACGGCATCTTCAATCCAATGGATAGAATCCCTTCCTTTTATGAATTTTTTCTATGATCATTAAAATAGAAGAAAACATTCAACCAAACAATCAAATAGGCTTACGATTTTGGTTGAATCCACTTAATCGGCACGAGAACACTTCATGATGGCTGAAATTTCGCGATTAGACTCTGATACCATGTTGATTTGACCCTTCAAAATATATTTTATTCATAAAAAAACAGAAGAATAAAAGAGGAAATGAAGAAGGGTGCAGGTCGGCACCCCTTGGCTGCCGCCACCTGCTGCCCATGTTTTTTCACACACCCTAACCCTAATGACAACATTTTAAATACAACATTTCAAATACTACTAATCTAACTTGAAAGACTAAAATGCTCCTAATTAGTAATTAATAGGATTCAGGTCCCAATGGATCAGAATCTGATCCATTGGGATCCAAACCGTACATAACTCACACTAATTATATAGCACTGAACATAAAGACATTACACGACACAACCTATACTCTAAACATTGTGTTAACTTGCTCTTCATAACTGAACAAACACTTCAAAAGACAGAGGAATGAAAGGAGAAAGTAGAACACTATCTAGCTTCTCTGGTCTAAGATATCTCAGTGGTAGCTAAGAATCCATGTAGAAGATACCCCAATTAGTGTGGGAGAAGTCTTGGTTTGGTTTGAGGAAATTTGGGGATAAATAGAGCAACTGTAAATGGTTACTGTGCTTCCGGAATCGACTTCTCCATTTACTAAGATCTGTTGAATGAAAACTGCTAACGGAAAATATAAAAAGATGATGCTGGAGAAAAGAATTATCTAAGCCTAGATATTCTAGGATTAGTATTCTCGTGGGTTGGCTTCCATGTATCTCCTCAGCTTTTGATATCTGTTGGTATGGGTAGTTAGGGGTGAGCAGGAATTCAAATTTAACCGAAAACATGAAACCGACCGGTTCGGTTTGGATTTGTAGAGTTCAGGTTCGGATTCGGGTTCAGTTTTATAATATTTTGGTTTTCAGTTCGGTATCGGTTTCATGGGATCCCGAACTGAACCAATCGAAAAATCGATTTGGATGTCAAATACACTTACGACATGTCACTCCCCTCCCTTTGACCTGCACCCTAGTTCCCCTTCTCTGCCTCTCCCTTTGACCTGCACCCTAGTTCCCCTTCTCTGCCTCTCATCCACCCTCATTCTCTCACCCTCGTCTATCACTGTCTCTCCGCTCAACTCTGTTGCCCTCTCTCTGCTTCTTGCAGATCGCCCTCTCTCTCTCATCCATCACTGCCTCTCGCCCTCCCACTCTCTCTTGCCATGATAGTGCACATCTGACTCCTCCCTGTAACCATTCTTGTTATATAAAGGGCTTCTAGTAAGGGGCAGTTGCAGGGTTCCAAAAAAAATCCAATCCTGTCCACAGTCGAAGCACTTGCAAAGAAAAGCAAGCAAGAATGACAGGAGTGTTGCAAATTGTGGGTGTTTAGTATTTGGTTTTCATAGTTTACTAACATCAGATTTAGATCATGAAACCGGAGCAGGTTCAAGTGGTTTTTGGGAACAGATAATTCATTTTCTTTTGAAAATAGAAAGGATAGTGCCCCTAAATGAAATAGTAATTTGTTATAGATCAGAGGAATTGTTAGCAGTCTGTGTGTGTATGTAAGTGAATTTAGTGACATACAGTAACATATGGATTCCGAATAACCGAACCGATTTGGTTTTGTACACCGAACCCGCCGATGCACACCCCTATGGGTAGTGTGGTTTATTCCTTATAAACTACTTTTCGAGTGGTTAGAACAACCCATTGTACAACTCCAAGGATATGGCCCTCACCCCTGGGCCTACGTAGCTATGCTGTGTGTTGGCTTGTGCAGGGAGATCGCCCATCGGAGTCAACTCTGTCCGCCATCTAGCATATAGAGATCCTACTGGGTTATAGCAATTAAATATTGATAAACTATATATATTCGTCCAAATATTGTATAAAGAAAGCCCTAATGCATTCTTTTCTTGTTGTGCTAGGGCACATTTACATCATGTGCTAGGTGTTTGATGTGATGAGCAACTCATCCTACTCTCTGCATTTTCATGACTGTCGAACCATCATTGTCAAGTCGCCTGTTTGCTTGTTGTAGTTTCTCAATAATGATCCCATCTAAAGATGAATTTGTGCAAATCAGATGGATTGGCTTTAACTACCTTCTTTTCAAGTGATCAAATAGACAATGAGGTGTCTCTCATAAGCAATCTTATATGGTGGAATTGATGCTTTCTCAGGGCCAGCTTATGCAGATGACGATGATGGCCACTCCCAACTTGAACAAGGAGCTCCACTACCTCAACAAAGAAAGGCGCTTGCTGCGCTGGCTTCTCGTCAAACACAGGGATACTAAATACGGCTCGGACTTCTATAGTGAGGAGGGCCTGAGGAATGATCTGAGCAAGTACCACCGTAGCATCTTAAATGATGAAGAGGATGAAGATAATGATGATGATGACGATGATGAATATGAGGTGGAAGAGACTACTGAGCAGTAAGCTTTAGTCTTCACAGTTTCTGATTCACTTGGTTATCAAGCCTCATTTCATGGAAGGCATTGTCTTTGGAATTTCATGGATGTCGTATGACGGATTCTCTTCTCTGCTTTTTAAATTGAATTTTCTTATCCGAATGAACTAATAGTTAACTTGTGTAACCAGAAAAATATGTTGTCAATAATCTTTTTTCCTCTTGCCATGTTTGATGGGATGCCTATAGTTCAAATTCTTGGCTAATTCCATCTGGGAAACGGATAGGCAATGAATTTTACTGTATTTACTGCGTGGATGAACTGCTCTCAGGAAGTTCATACTTGAGCCACCATCCCGCGTAGATAGGCTGACGGTACAAGTTACCGCAGTAGAACCCAACACGAGCATGGAACTGAAAAAGACAGTGCTCGTGTACAACCATAATAGCACAAACTGGAATCAATTCGTTCTCGGTTTGACATGTTCTTGGATGGGAACATGAAACAACACAAATTTGTTGGCAATATAATTCTCGTGACCCAAAATTCAATGCTTTTGTCCAGCCAAAGTGACGTGCAAAACTGGGCCTGAGCTCAGGTTGAGCTGTTTTTGGACACATTGCACCGACACTCAGAGTTATTTAATTCAGACCCTCATATTTACTGTGAAGGCCCTACCCCACTTTGCCAACATCCCTCCCGGTAGACATAGCTGGTTCCCACCGGAACCAAATCGGACCAAGAAACGGCTGAAACCCGAATTAGAACCAGGTTCGGTTCTAGTTTCACCTTTCATCTGGTTCGAAACCAGAACCAGCAGTTTCAAATTATCATTTTCGAATAAAAAACTCTTTAAATTTTTAAATAATTCTTACCAGTTTCAGAACCATAACTATAATCACTCTCGGACCGGTTCGGCTCCGGTTCCAAGTTTTGGGTAAATAATAACCAAAATTCAGAAAAAATAAAAAAACTGACAGATTCTTATTCCCGGTTCACAGCCTAACCGCTTCTTCTGCAACCCAGTCTATAGTATGGAAAGAACCTGACCCTGGCCGGCTCCTAGTTGTACCGGTCCAATCCAGTTTCAGAAACCATGATATGTACACTAAAGGCAAAATTGATATTATTTACTAAATGATGAATTCACAAGACCTCTATATGGGTTTGATACAGATCAATGTCGAATATCGACGTACTTGGACCCAACATTTTCTCCAAGTGGTGGTTTCGTGTTTGAGGACGTGTTCGTGTTGCATCATTAGAAAATTGGTCAATTTGTAACATTTGTTTCAGATTGGCTCTTGTGCTCGTGCAGTTTCGTGTCATTTGTGTTCGTGTTGCAATGAGATAAACATGACACGACTTTCTTTTTTCACAAATTATATGCAGGGGAAAGGGACTTTTTTAGAGTCGTGTTCGTGTCGTATCTTCTATTGCCTGGCTTGTGCTACGGCGTATGGGAAGATTATCGCATAAACAACCCGGACATGCTTTTTCGTCAAGTGCGAACCGGGAGACGCTTAACGTAGGAGAGGGCGGGGAGACGGAAGGCGGAGCTTTGTGGTTCCGCCGTCAGAGTTTTCCTGCGAATTGTCAGCCGTGGCCCGTCGGTATCCCGTAAAGTATCGTACCTAATATGGCGGATCCATACCGGAAACTCGTGGCAGATCCCTCGGCCCCTGCAGGGAAGAGGCTGAGACCCGGCTACGGTAGTTTTCTTCCTCGTCAGGACAGTTGATTTAGTTTCGTACTTCGTTGCTTGATCTGTCAGATCGGTGGTTGTTCTTCTTTCTTTTCCTTGAGTGTGAGTGTGGATTGCATTCCGGTGTTCCCGTGCAGCCGGCAAATCCTTGTTTTTCGAACCCTAGAATCTTGAATGAAGTGCTTATTCTTCAGAAGCTAACTCTGCCTCGTATTTGTGAGTGAACATAGGTTTCTGTATTGCGAACTCTTTAATGGAACTCTTATTGGTCAGGAATAAACTCTTGAGCTCGTATTCTTTTGCCGGAACTTAGGTTTGTTAGGAGGTAACTCTTGAAGGAAGCTTATTGATGAGGATTAAGCTTTTGGGCCCATAATTTTTCGTGGTAATTAGTTTTGTTCAGGGGAACACTTGAATGGACTGCTCGTTCTTTGAAACTTAACTCCGCCGCTCGTAATTTGCGGCTTAAGTTAAGTTTGTGTTGGATGAGCTCTTGAATGAAGGGCGTCAAAACTAAACCTGGAACTCGTAATTTGCCACTAACTGTAGATTCGTGCACACGAATGCCTAGCTAGGAATTCATAGAGATCCTAGAAGCAGGAGGATGAAAACGGTTGTTCGTAGTTAATGAGGGAATAGAAGGGTTACAGATGTATACTTTATGATTTTATTTGTGAACGTGGAGTTATCAAAAGGTAAGATAACTGGAGATGAGTGTTGTTCGACGCATATCATATCGTGTATCGTTTTGGTTCACGATACGGGTGTATTGTATCGTATCGTATCGTATTTTAATATTAAAAAATTAATAAAATTTTAAAATTTTAAAAAAATCCAAAAAAAATCAGAAAAAATTTAGCAAAAACATGATAATTGCAAAGAATTCATATAATGCAAATTTTAGTACATATTAATCATTCACATTTGAACAATTAAAAAAATATATTTCTCCTAGTATTTTCCAAACTTTTATAGGAATATTATGTGGTCCTACCGATTTACCACCCTTCATATGTTTAAGAGCCTCTTTAACTTCATTCTTTTGAATACGTCGGTAGAAATTGTGGTTTATATACTTTTCTGACTTGGCTAAATCTCCTAAACTAATACTAAAATCTTTATTTTCATTTAAAAGATTATAAAAATAGTTTTTTCATCTATTTCTTATATCATCATTTGCCACTAGAATTTTTTCATCCTCGTCTTTTATGCATCTAACAGAATTAAGATCTTTAGTTTTCTTATCTCTAGCCCTAGCTATCCTAAAAATATCTCTTTCACCCTCTTTTGAGTTAGTTTTTTATATAAGTGCTCCCAAATCTTAGCTTTTGCTTCACTAACGGCCTTTTTCGCTTCCTTCTTTGCTTTCTTATAAGCTTTTAAAGTTTCGCTAGTTTCCTTGGCATAATGTAATTTGTAGCATGCCCTCTTTGCCTTGATTTTATTTTGCACTACTTCACTCCACCACCAAGCTTTTTTTGTGCCGGTACACCTCCCTTAGATACCCCTAACACATCTTTCGCCACTTTCCTAATATGTATAGCCATATTGTTCCACATATCACTGGGTGTACCAATATAATTCCAAACATCTCCTTGAAGGACTTTCTGTTTAAATATATCTTCTTTCTCGCTTTTGAGGTTCCACCGTTTAGTTTGAATAGCACGATGCACTCTTTTCTTCTTTGTCCATTTTTTTATTTGTAAATCCATAACTAAAAGTCGATGTTGGGTGGTTAAGCTTTCTCCTGAAATTACCTTGCAATCTTTACAACACACTCTATCTTTTTTTCTACAAATAAAGTAATCAATTTGTGTTTGTGATAAGCCATTCTTATAAGTAATTAAATGTTCATCTCATTTTTTGAAGATTTTATTGACTATAAAGAGATCAAATGCTATAGCAAAATTTAAAATCTCCCTACCTTCCTCATTTATATCCCCAAAACCAAAGTTTCCATGAATCCCTTGATATCCTAATGCCTCTTTACCAACATGTTCATTTAAGTCTCCTCCTAAACAAATCATCTCCCTTTGTAGAATCTTTTGAATCACCTTATCTAACTCTTCCCAAAAAGTTGTCTTTATACTACCTTCTAGTCCTACTTGGGGTGTGTAAGCACAAACTATATTCAAAACCTCTGCTCCTAACACTAATTTCAATGTCATGATTCGGTCACCATATCGTTGTATGTCTACTACACTATCCTTTAAATCTTTATTTATGATAATACCAACTCCATTTCGAGCATTTTCTTTACCTGTGTACCATAGTATCCTCTATCTCCTTTGCTTTTTCTCCAACCCATTTTGTCTCTTGTAAACATAGAATATGAATCCTTCTCCGAATCATAGTATCTACCACCTCCATTAGCTTACCGGATAATGTTTCGATATTCCAAGAACCAATACGAATCTTATTATTTAGGACTAGCTTTCTTACCCCGCATCCGTCCATAATCAAAATGAGGAGACCCTCTCTGAAATTTTTTCACTACATTCGGGCGGTAATGTAGCGGGACTAACTTCTTTACCCACACCCGTTCATGATGTGGGAACCCTCTCTGCAATTGATTCACTACATTCGAGCAAAAATGTAGTGGCCCTTGCTTATTTATTACTGCATTCGGGCTCTGCAGCACGTCGTTAGGCGGGGACGCCCCAAAGCAATGCTCATAAATTTTGTAATCCATGTTTACGCGGACTGTCGAAAGCCTAATACAACCCTCCTCCTTTATCCGGGCTTGAGACCGGCAATGCAAGGGTGATCCCTTACATGGGCGGAGTTTCTTCCCTCTCATAAACGTAGAAATTAAATTGGAACTTTCCTTATCTCTGTTTCTTGGCAACCATAGATTTTGCACCATCTGGAGCTGGGATCGAGATGGGAGCACATTTTAGTCAAGTGGTGCCTGGCTTTTCGGCACATGATGATGGTCGTACTGCAACTCAAGTTGTAAAGGATACTAAATCAATTATGGCATTGTATGAGCGTTTTCTGCAAAATGGGGTATTGTTACGATGCTTAATATTTTTCTCTAGAACAATGTTTTAGTTTCTGGGATATTTATTTTGTATATCGTGATATTCTTTTGCAGCAAGTTTCTGGTCATGGAGCTGGAGAATCATTTAATATAGCTCCTGCTGCATTTGCTGGTGGAGCCCTTGCTGGAGGGGTTGCTGTTCCTCCGGTTGCTGAGTCTGTTTCGATGGGAGGTCCAGGACTACTCCTTCCAAATATCGCAGCAAATGGCAGAAGCATGGGTTTTAGCAACCCACCACCTGTCGACCCTGTGCCAAGGCCAGTCTTTGAAGCACGCCTTCCTCCAGATGCTTCAAGTACTCTTTTTGTTGAGGGGCTTCCCTCTGATGCCACTCACAGGGAAGTTGCTCATATCCTTTTTTGCTTTGTCTTTAAATTGCTTTTGGGTTTTTTGGGTCTCCACAGGTTACTTGTATAATGAAAATGTCAAATTTTGATGTTCTTGATTGGAAATTTGGAAATGCTTCTTGACTGGATGTTTAAAGATATATTCCGGCCGTTTCTTGGTTATAGGGAAGTCAGGCTTGTAACTAAGGAGTCAAAACGTGTAAGTGCTTAACCTGAGATTTTTTCTATGGGGACTTATTCACTGTCGGATATACTATACATGATCCTTATTTTTGTTCAAAATATTACACCATAAAATTAACTGAGTTTATGCATCTTCAAATGGTTAGAAAAGATTCCATTTTTTTCAGTTGGTATTGTGAAAGGGAAAACATAGTGTAGCACCAGAATGGGAGAGACATTTAGAGGTGGTTTGGACATTTTGAAATGTGGCCACATGGAGCTCAGGTGAGAAGCTGTGAGAATTTATGTAGAGAGAGAGACTTAAAATTGAAAATTGTAAAACGTGATCTTTCTTTTCTGAAGATAAATGCTAATATAATACAAGATCGAGGTCAACCGTGACTAAGATTCCATGTAGCGGACCCAGGTAATGTGGGGAGAAGGGTTGGTTTTGGTCTACGAATGGGGAGACTAACTTGTGGTTGGCAGCCAGATCCTATATGAAATTTCTGCCTAGCCGATGTACTTGGAGGAAAACATCTTCTGTGCCAGATTCATCTTAGAAATTGGGAAAATCATAAGTGATGCTTTTTCTTCAACATCAGAAGTTTGATATTAATCATGTTCTATTCAAGGAAGCTTTATTGACATGGACTCGCTCATGGCTTTATTTCTTTCAATGTTTATTTTTTTCATCTTTTCTAGAACTGTATGATTCCTATGATCCTCAGTTTTCTTATGAGGCTATTTTCCATTTCTTTCCTCTCTTTGCAGCCTGGAGGAGATCCTCTCATCCTTTGTTTTGTTGATTTTACAAATGCTAACTGTGCTGCAACTGCATTGAGTGCCTTGCAAGGTGCGTTTTGCTTCCTCATTTGCCTTCTACAAGAAAATAAAAGCGGTTTCATGGGTTTCACACGGATATAGATGTTTTTGATGTTCGTTTATATTATTACTTTGGTTTTCCCATGTTTGGGATGATGGATTTGACTGTTATTTAGGAAAACGGATCAAGATCTGAAATAGAGGATTTTGACTGGAACTTGTCTGGACAGGTTGATAAGAAAACTTCTATATTTTTGACAAAAGTGTTACTGGGCAGCATGCTGGTATTAGCTTTTTGAGCAATAAGATGGAGTTTTCAGTGACCTATGATGAATCTATCATTGTACTTCCCATCATGCCAAACATGGCTCTTTTAAGTTAAACTGCTTCTCCCTCCTTTGATGAATATTGATTCTCAACTTTGGATCTGTTTTCTTCTAAAAGAAACATTGTGAACATCATATGAACTTTGGATGCCTTGGTGACTACAAGGTTGTGTTCTAGTCCCCCTCTCAATTACAGTGACAAGAAGATGGGTTCATTCTGACACCGTTTTATCTTGGGAAACATGGGTCACCGTTCTGTTTCTATTTATAAATGAATTTGCTGCTCTCTCTCTCTCTCTGTCTCTCGGTAAATCCTTTTTTCTTTCTGTAGGTTATAAAATGGATGAACAAGACCATGAGTCACCTGTTCTCCGAATGCAGTTTGCACGGCATCCTGGGCCAAGGTCTGGAAGCGGCACAGGCCCCCGCGGTAGGCGATAAAAGAGTTTGGCAAGACTCGTATTTTTGTGCCTGTTGTATTATTCACTTGTCACCGCCGGATCCGTTTGTATCATGAAAAGTTACTCTGCCATGATTTTCTGTTTGCGTAAAGCACAGGCTCTGCCGGCCCCATCTAGTATGGGAAAAGGCTTTGTAGTTGTTGTAAATCACAGTGTCGGCCTTCATGGTCTCACGAATCATACGGTGCTGTGTGTGTGTGTGAGAGAGAGAGAGGAAATGGTACTGGTGCATTGTTTCATCAGTGACTAAAGAGTACCTATTTGAGTTTGATCTGTAACATCAACTGAGTGCTGACGAAGGTTTAGGATGAAAATGTTGTTTCTTGGTTGCAATTTTAGCTTACACCAAAAAAATGCACCATGAGATCGACCAGTTCTTTACCAATCTTAACCCTCTTGGTGGATACATGCCATCTAGACTGTTTCTCGCTAAAAATCTACTGTGGAGTCAGATTTTGGTCAAGTGGATACTCATGATCAGATTCCTGGTGGTTTGCATCTCTTTCTTTACACACACAAACACATACATACACGTGCATGTGCGTGTGTCTGCACACCCATGTGCGTGTGTACTCTATAGCTAAAACTCATGGTAGAAGATGACGCATCGATGATCGAGAAAAAAACCTGAAGAAAATAAGATGAGAATATCATTAGGGACAAAGATTCAGAAGGAAATGTGCCAGTTTCTGTGAACACCACAACTTGTGTTTATAGTGTTTGAATTTTCTTGGGCAATAACGATTTCATCATATGTAGAGAGCTTCGTATTGAGTTCCTTACTTGCCATGGGAAGATTTTAGACAAGCCCAACTCTTTACAACCTTTGGTTGATAAAAGTTTTGGTAAAAAATGTACATGAATAAGCTAAGCCATTTAGATGTGAATTCCTTACCACACTAATGGCTTAGCTTGTAGATAGTATTAAAGTTTGGGATATACAAGATAATATGTGAATTCCTTACCACATCTTCAGCCTCATGTCTCACTTTCCTATAGATCGATCCTCTAAGAGCAGCTTTTCTTTTCTTTTTTTTTCAGAAAACCGTGTTATGGTGCAGGCGGCATGCAGGAGCACATTTACTGCAGAAGGTCTGGATACCAAATAAAATCAGCAAGGCTGATGAACTTGAAAAAGGCTAAAATGAGGAAAGCTCAATAGAATCAAGTATCATAGGGACTCCACTTTACCAACAAAGAATGCAAAAATGGAGTTACAAGAACAACAACTAAACCTTTTTCCATACCAAGTGCTTTCTCATACTAGGTGCAGTCAGCTACATGGATTCTATGATATCATAGAGCTGAATCTTGCGTCATATCAGTAATTATCTCCTGAAAAAGCCAGACATGTGAATGCAAGGATGGAGTTCTGGAATTCAAAGCCATATAAAGAAAAAGGGAACGAGTAAGATCAAAGTGATGTTCTAATGTAAATAAATCGACTGTTGCAATAAGCTCGAGGCAGTAATGGAATTACTCGGAAGAAAGTCAGTATTATAAGTCAACCACTTGTAAATATTAGCTGCAACCTTAAAAGAAGACTGGTTCAGAGAAAAAACCATTTAGAATCATCACCAATTGCAAACTGAAGGATGAAACAGTTCAAAGCTTCAGAGTTACTACTGGTAGAACTTGATAACTACATATCAGCAGTGGCCCAGTGCGGTGCCATATACTTTACACACTTGAAAACGAAGAATTGCCAACTCCGGGTATGATGCACAAAACTTGTAAAAGAACAAAACTTTTGACATCAATGGCCCTTCTAGAGATCAAGCTAGATAGGCGTTGTTTGAGTCACTGTCGGGCGTCATGCGAGCTTGCATTAACAAAGAGCTCATGTTTGTCAGATACCCACATTAAGTCAGAAATCAGCTACATCTTCCCGCTTGTGCACAAACCAATGCAACCAGCCATGAGATCTGTCATCGAGAACTCTGATACTTTTCATGGTCAGCAGCCTTGCCAACTAGTCGAACACTTTTCAAGCTTCATCCTTTCATTTTCCAGACTCAACTTCTCCAACTCCTGGTCCTTTTTCTTACTAAACCTCTGCCACTTGAACGTGCTCTTCATGCTGATCTTCATCGACGTCATCTTGAGAATGATGGGGCCTCCTGTCACGATTTTCTCCATTCCTAAGAGCCAACTGAACACTCTTTTGCAAAGCAGGATCAGCAGGCAAACACAATCTGTTCCCGTTATGATATGAACACATTTCTTCATAAAACAGTTGTTTAGAGCTCAAAATCTTCCTGACATCCTCCTTTTTCTTCTCTGAAAGATGGTCCATGTAGTCCAGTAAGGCTGGGTTTTCAACAACCTTACATGAAGTTCCCCTACCGAGCACATCCGTCAACCTCTTGTATCGCTTGTTCAGATCATTGAACTTGTCTTCACACTGCTGAGGCGAAACATTATAACCCCTTCCACCCATAACCTTAGAGACTGTTTTCCACTTTCCTTTCTTCTGTAACATTGTGAATTTTCTCTTGCCCCCACTGCACTCAGAAGCAGCATCCTCTCCAACATAGGACAGAATCGTGATTAAAAGCCTAACCATTGCATCTGTCCATTTCACACGATGCCACTGTGAATTTGCCTTCGCTTTGCTACCCTCATTGTGAGCTTCAACTCCCTCTTCAGTGAGGCTTGGATCGTCCTCATCACTTGTAGAAGTTCTCCCCCTATCTGCACCGATTGGAATCCAATGGCCGCTCTTGTAACCAACCATTGGAAGTTGCTGACCACAGTCATTTACGTTTCCAATGGAGACAGGAAATACATCATCAAGTTGAGTGTGGCCACTTGAACTCTTGTCAAGATTTTGTTGCTGATGGTGAGGATGAAGGGAACCCTGTAGGTCTAACGCTCTGCAAGGAGGGTTAGATAACAGATTCCCCACTGACAGATGATCTTCCATTGCTCCCAACAAATGAAAATCAAGTCAAATGGCAAAAAAATTCTCAGATCTATGGCACATAGGCGACCACTTTTATACCAACGAACCGCATGTCTTAGTACCATAGACAAATGAAAATCGAACTATCATTCTTAGAGAGCCAACAGAAAGCAAGTCCTACACTACCTTTGCCTCAAACCAAGGTTCTCCCTATCTGAAACCATCAAAGGGCATCCATTTCTTCAAATTGCCAGAAGGGATAATCTGATAAAATAGACAAGAAAAATCAGATCTTTCCTTATTTGCATCTCCACAAACAAGTAAATTATTTGATTGCAAAAATCTCTTTGTTTTGCGAACATATAAATGGCATTTAACTATTTAAGGCATTTCCTTAGTAAGAAATGACTCTTCAGAAATGAAACAAACACAGACAATCATGATTTTTCAGTACACGCCTAGTTCATGCTACCCTCCTAAATCAAAGGCGAGAATCCAATTCTCGTCACGACCAACACAATCTCATAATAACCCTACACACCACGGGAAGAGAAAACACGATTACTTAACTTCATTGTAGAATCTTTACATCAATCTTATAGATAAACCACCAGCGAAGGTGATTCAAAAAAATAAGGAAATGAGAAACAGAGGAGCCCCAATTCGTAAACTTAGGAAAACGAGACCACTGCGGCAGAGATGCCAATGTGTATGCAGCCCGCGCCCGGCAAAAATCATAACGAATTGCTCGAACACATTTTTTCTTAACGCTGGGAAAGAAAAGGTAACAGATCTTAGCGAGAGCAAATGATAGAACAGAAACCAACCTTTTTTCTGATTCTCGATAAGAAAAATCAACGAACTATGGAGGGAAGACCCGTATTTACCCAAGCATGTGTTGTCACTCCACTTACACTGCCCATAAAAAACAAGAAGACCATTTTGCGCATTAACAAATTGGAGTGAACGATCACACCCTCTTCATTCCACGCCCATTTACCGGAAAATGAACAACCAATAAACGTAAATATCAGGCAGATTTTGATGTGGGGCTCAACTAGAGAGAGAGAGGAGTAATCTGAAATTTCTTCCCAGAGACGTGACGGGTCCGCTGCTGGAATCCAGGGTTAGAATGTTCGTGACGGGAGTTGTCGTTGCATAAGGGATCGGTCCCAAGCCCGGTTAAAGAGGAGTAGATGTTAGGCTTTCGACTAAAACTTTGTCGTACTTAACATCAAAAAATAAAGAGTTCATGTAGTTAGTTATAGTAGTATCAAATTTAGGGAGAACCGTCTCAGGTTCGTGTCCGTGTCCGTGTTGGTCTATCTAATCATCTCCATATCTTTGCTAGGCCTCCTTACACCAATCTCTTTCAATGTGTAAACCACGGTAACAAATATATCTCATTTTACTTTTGTTTATGGCACCAACTTTTATTAGATCATCAAAGACAGAAAATTATGCTAGTGAACGATGATATTAAAAATAAATGAAATTTATTTCTATAAACTTTTTAATGAAAATACATATAGTAGTATTTGTTTAGGAGAGTGGTCAAATCAAAAAGTATATAAACCACAATTTTCATCAGTATATTCAAAAGAATGAAGTCAAACATGCTCTTAAATATATGAAGATTGGTAAATTTGTAGGACCATACAATATTCTTATATAAGTGGAAAATCTTAAGAGATATGAGGTTCACTTTGCTTACAAGACTATTTAATAACTATAGAGAACCTAAAAGATGTATGAGTAATGGAGAGTGAGTAATTTATACCCATATATAAGAACAAGAGAGATATTCAAAATTGTGCGAATTATCGATGTATCAAGTTAATGAGTCAGACTATGAAATTATGGAAAAAAATTATCAAATGTAGGTTAATACAAGTATCGAGTACAATATAAAACCAATTTGGATTCATGCCCAATAGATATACCATTGAAGTGATTCACCTGTTGAGATGTCTTATGCACCATTTTAGAGTAAAAATGAAAAACCTTTATATATTGATCTAGGAAAAGGTTATGATAGGGTGCCAAGAGATGCTCTTTAGTAAACCTTAGAAAAGAGAGGTACCCATTGACATACATAAATCTTATAAGAGACATGTATGATGGTACAAAAATGTGTGACGACTTATGAAGAAATGACTGACTCCTTTGAAGTTAATATTATGTTACATTGGGGATCAACTTTAAGTCCATATTTATTTATATTGGTCATTGATGAGTTAAAACATATTCAAGATGAAGTACCTAAATGTATGTTATTTTACATATGACATTGTGTTAGTTGATGAATCTAAGAAAAAAGTTAATAATAGTAAATTAAAACTATGGAGAGAAACGTTAGAAAGTAAAAGCTTCTGACTAAGTACAACAAAGACAAAATACATGGAATGTAAGTTTTATCATTTCTTTGTGATAAGAAGATACCATTAAAGTTAAAAGGTAAATATTATAGAGCAACAATTAGGCCTGCCATGTTTATGGTTTTGAGTGTTAGGCAGTTAATCATCAACATGTACAAAAGATGTTTATGACAGAAATGAAGATGTTGAGATGGATGAGTGGTCATTCAAGAAAAGACCGTATACATAATGAGGTTATTAGAAACAAATTAGGAGTGACACTAATAGAGGATAAAATGAGAGAATATCGTTTAAGATGGTTTGGACATATAGAAAGAAGATCCAAAGAAGAACCTGTAAGAAGGTTAGAAAAACTAAATTTGGAAAGTATTAAAAGAGGTAGAGGACGACCACAAAAGTGTTGGAAAGAAACAATAAAAATGATCTAGCTTATTGTGAGTTAACTGCTAACATGGCACACGATAGGGATCTGTGGAAACAAAGAATCCATGTAGCTGACCCCGTGTAGTATGGGAAAAGGCTTAGTTGTTGTTGTTGTTGTAAGTTTTATCATTTGGATACTTTAGAGGACATTGGCACACATTGTATATCTCAAAAGAAAAGTTTTAAATACCTAGAGTCAATTTTTTAAAGTGATGAAAAAATAGATAGAGATATGCATAAAATT